>JAEBDU010006272.1:0-11043 GCA_016802625.1 Heliconius numata | reverse complement strand
ATAATAAAAAAAATCGCATCGTAACATCAAGTAGCTCTACAATGGGGCCTCTAAGCTCGAGGGTGAACCTTTATTCCTCAAATTAAAAGTTTTACTTTTATCATGTCACCTTTCTATAGAGGAAGTGATAAACGGATGGATATAGACACACACATAAATTAGAATTGAGTGCTACAAACTAACAAAAGGTCTCCATTATAAGATAAGGTTTATTTTTTCTTTTCCCACAATTGTTTGATATGTATGAGTTTATTTATAAATTGTTTTTTGTTGTTCCAGGTAAGTGGGAGACCTGTTCGACGGGGCGTGTGACTGCCTTGTCTTGTCCTGTCTGTCTGTAGGCTATGAAGACGTTAAGCAAAGTCTCTACATATTTCAAGATTTGATACAAATCAATGAATTTGGAACTCTACATAGTATGTATAAGATTTTAATCTTTTGTTTCTAAGCTCGAGGTATTTATTTACGACATGTCCAGTCGCTTGTTATATAAAATCAAATTCTTGTACTACAATAAGATAAGATTGGTATTTAAGACATCATTCAATGGGAACTGACAACATATTTTTAAAAAAATTTACAAATTTATGTTCTTAGATTGTTCTTGTTGTTTGTAGAATGTAACAAGATAATGAAACATATCTATTTATCTATCATCTTATCGTTCGTTAATAAACAATGCTACGGGTCCTATAGAGTCGAGCCACACTGTTATTCTACGACCGTCCATTCTCTTAGGCAGGTGGATTTTTGTTCAGTATAATTTCTACATAGTGTAAAAACTGTTCACAGCTATATATACATTTTTTGACGCAAGTGCGTCTTAGTTTATGGTTTTCAACTGGATTACTTATATCTGAGTAGTATGAAAATAGCTAAAAAAATCTCTTCATATACTAATTTTATCATGAAGTTTACTGGACTCAGATCCTGGTCTGAATCAGGATGACCTCACCCTGCGCAGCGAAGTAGTGTCCAATGTAAGCGCGACGGTTAGCAGTTCGTTCCACTCGACAATTTTCTCACTCTACTAACAAAATGAATCACATCATTGAGCTTCACCTTTCAACAAGCAATGTCTTTTTGCTTTTAATCGTTTGTCTAACTAAGCCTTTGTCCCCAAATTGAACTGTAAAAGCGATCTCGTCAGTCCAGTCAGGCCACTTCAACTTTTTAAATATAAATAAAAGTTGACATTCTCTAATTAAGATATTCAATAACGGCAGTGGTCTTTGTAACACGTCTGCTTTATCTTGTATGGGTGTATTACGATTTTATTTTCTTTTTAAATAAATAATAAAATAAACAAATAATTAAGGCCGTGGCAGTGCAGTCGTGCAGCCTTGCAGTCGTGGTATATCAACGTATATGTGTGAATAATTTTTTTGGGGGCACCATCCCCTATCTAGTAAATAAAAAATAATATTACAAGATTCATCCTTGTCAATACTATAAAGAAGGTGTAATGTTAGAAAATATTTTCTATATCTGTTTCAATGTGTGAAAGTTTAAAAGAACCTAACAAGTAGTGCGCGCGCCACCCATTGCTTGCTCGCTGATAATACACCTCGGCAGTGTTCTGAACAGTTTTACACGAAGCGGCGTTAAACCTACTGCGTTGTAAAACTTTATTCCTTTTAACGTTAACCACAAAATGTCAACTACTATTCATTGCAACATGAACCTTACTATTCTAATTTTTCAGCCTATTTTCATATATTTCAGTAAAAGTAACTTTATTTGCCCAATTGTGAATACTTTCCTAGTTTAGGGTTGCCATGTTATTTGTCAAGCTCTCGACTGAAACAGTTGTGAAAAAACGTGTTGGAAAGATAAGAACTTTTCGAAGTGTGCTTAAGTGAGACTGTTTTTTTTTCAATATTTAAGAGCGTCTTCTTTATTATTATTACTTTTTTAACTCACTTTCAAAAAAGGAGGTTCTCAATTCGTCGGAATCTTTTTTTTTTCATCATGGTCTCGGTATATTGAGATGTATATCATTACATACATCTCAATATCATAGCCATTAGCCACAAGAAAAGACAATCTATATATATAAAACTCTTATTAAGTCACTGATAGACGCAAACAGACAGACTGTAGGTTCTTGACAGACTAGCGCTTGGAGAGTTATTGAGGCAGTGGCAGAATTTAACACCGTTCTTTTTATTATTACTAGAGCAACGAGAATCAAACATAGAACCGTCATGTAAACAGTCAGACGTGCCGCTGCGGCACAACTGCCTCATTCATCATATTAAGTACTTTTTCTTTTTCCTGTCTTACTATTTTCTAAAAAAAGTAACTTTCAAAAGATTCTAAAAGATTGACTTAAGTAATTATAACGTACAAATTGAGCGATCGTTGTCTCCCACGCGTGGGCCGTGGGCGGTGCCCCGGTGTCAGTAAAAGAAGGCGCGTAGGTGTTTCATATTAGACTAATCGTAAGTGGTCATTTTGTGATGTACTTTTAATGGGACTTGTGTATATGATTAGTTTTGTTTTTAATATTTGTATTCTGTTGAGAAATGATTGTAGAAAGTGTATATAACAGCGTCCTACGTACGTCTACAAGCGACGACGGTTCGTACTCGGGGGATGAATTATTTTTAATTTTTCCGCTCTAGTACAACGACAATCGTTTACTTACACCACTCAACACTCATGTCTCCAAAATAATAATCACGCATAAATAATCTAAATGCATTTTAATGGAAAAATAGATACATTATTGTATGTAAATAGTGTGGCAAGTGGACGCGGACGCGTGAAAGTGGTTTGATTACGTACTAATGAGGTCGTGTTGTATGAACGGACACGCCGCCCTCTGCCGGCACTGATAGTGCCCATTGTATTAATGTACCTAATGCTGTAAATGCATTTGAATTTTATAGCCTTCCTTGTTTTGTTACGTGTCTCTTTTAGCATAGTAGGTTACTATAAACTATTCTGTCTGTGTCTACCAGAGAGGAGAAATAAAAATTAATTAATGTATTTAATTCATCATTACTCCGAATGGGAATCGAACCCACAGCCGTCACGTTCACAGTCAAAGGTCTCATTATGCTACGACGACCTCACGTCGGCTAGAAACGATATTATAAATATAACGATACTTATGAATTCTTCAACCATTCTTTGTAATTGTATTAACCATTCGCGGCGCGCCTGATACTGAGAATAGGGTTGTGGGAATAATAGCGTATTTTGAAAGATTTTTTTCCTAACAAAGTGCTAAGAAATCCATTATAATAACATCAAGATTAATACGACCTTTATAATGGCGTTGTGGCACAGTTATAGGACATTCCATAAGTATAGATCAGTGTGAGTTCGTTTCCCACTTAATTGAATTTTCTGTCATTCCTAACGTGATATTAGTTGCAAATCTATTGTTGTAGCTTCATGCTGTGTTCTGCAAACGTATAGCAAATAAAACCTTGTATTAAGAATCTCCATTCCCCACTCTCAACCCAATTTTCAAGAAATTGCATATTAAGTAGTGAAACTGAAGGCCACACTTGTCTCCTTGACTTCTCAAGAGTGAAGAAATGAAAATTGATTTCCCCAAATTTGTATGTACCCACAACCCTTGCATATACAGTCAAATACTGATAAGACATAACGGCTTCTTAAAGCAAGCATACATCAAAAAAATGTAAAAATTAAGAATAAGAAAAGAAAAACAGTTTCTTAACTCTCTATACACTATGACTCCAATATATAAAACAATTCCCGAATGTAACTACTGCAAACTCAGTGCCTCAACATTAGGTTCCCTCTGCACACCCTGCTACTTGCGGGCGGCTCCGAACATAGTTGCTGTTGCATATCTCTCGATCCGTTTAATTTTCTTCATACAATTATGACTTTTATATTTATAACAATAAGTACTATTTTCAATAATAATAGTAACATGTTAAGTTGTCAAGTATATGCAGGTTCAGGTCCACAAATCTTTGTGAAAGAGAGTGATACAGGGATTTAAAATACGGGATTTGTGACACGTTTATACGGAGGATAAATTATTCCGCATTTCAGAAACTACCTGATATCCTTTAGTTGAATATGTCAATGGTTATATTTACCATATCCTATCCTATATCTTATAAAACAAAGTCGCTTTTCGTGTCTGTCTGAACTTTCTAACTCTTCTTCTTCTAAACCACTCAATGGATTTTTATGCGGTTTTCACCATTAGGTCAAGTATTTCTCAGGGAAGGTTTATATATAGTTTATTATTTGTACATTCTTATATAAATTAACATAAATACGATAAATGTGTCTAAAGTCCTACCCATTGAGACACTTTCGCGCATGCGCTGCTTTAATGGTAAGTACTACATGAAAATAATGTACTGGAGTATTGTTCCTCTTAATAAGATCTACAAAAATGTCCGCGACAGCATATTTTTAACTTTTAAGGATAACGTGTAGTGATCATATTTCTGTCTAAAAATAGTAATTTCAATATATTTTTTATTGTGAGGGATATTTTTCCATAATGGTATTAATCCTTATCCTTTAAAATACTTTATTAAATTTCTACGTTAAACGAAGATAAAATTTGATTTTTACACTATTTCGAAATTGCGAATAGTTTTAGAGAAAAACACATTTAATCGTTGACACATCACGCCGTTTACACATCAACTGTATCGAGTCAAGTTTTACTTATCCCTTACTCTCGGCATATAAATAAGAATATTAGTTACGTTGGCCATTTAATGTAGATCAAAACTGTCTTTTACTGTTTTTCATTTTAATAAGTACTTTAGAAGTTACAATATCAAAAAATCCTTGCTGCGAAACGGCTCGCCACTCGCCATGGCTTACACGCATCGGTGGTTCAGTGGTAGAATGCTCGCCTGCCACGCGGGCGGCCCGGGTTCGATTGCCGGCCGATGCATTCTATTTAATTTTCCTCACAGGCAGCCACGTAGTGCTCGCATCAGGGACAGAATACCCTCTTCAACCTTAACCACAAGCTCGAAAAAAAAAACCCGCCTGCCTCTATAGCAACGAAGATTTAGATGCGTTTGCACGTATTGGATAATTGAAGTTGAATGTATTATTTCAGCGCGATATATTTGGTTTCATATTTTTTGTAGTAGTTATTAGTAGGTAGGGTTTGTTTATAATTTCTTCCGTTTAAAAATAATTTTCCGTTTAAAAAAATTTTAAAATAAATATATTTTAATAAGTACTTGAAAAGATTAGTAGCACAGATTTAAAATTACGGTACCTACTAAAAAATCCTTGCTGAGTAAAACAATTGGAAAATCCTTATTGAAACTACGAAAATGCGGGTTGCATTAGGGTTTAATTAATTTTCACATTATCTTAAGTGCTTTGCAAACATACATTATATGAATAATCCAATAGTAACAGCGGGCGAAGCCGCAAGGGGGTCGCTAGTAAGCAATAAACCACGGTATCGATCTACAAAAGCGCTGAGACGTAGTACTACTTGATACGGAGCTAAACGACGTTATTGTCAGTTAAACGGACATAATTCTTTTATTGATCGATTAAATATTTATTTGAAATATCGTTTGTTTCATAAAGTAGGTATTACCAGATCAAGAGAGGTGACGTTAAAATATATACTCCCGTATGAGAGGTGCAATTTACATAAGTGTAAGCTGGAGTTGAAATACATAGCATTTCTAATACATTGCGTGTTAAATGACGGAATTTACCTACAGAGCAAGGAAATAATTTAAATATAGAAATTTCACCAAAAGACAATCGAATTGACAAATACAGCGTACAGATATTCTTTGCATGTCGTGCTTTGCGGGATAAAGCGTGAAGATGAAAAAAATATATAAAACACCAAATATAAAAACCAAAATATAGTTCACCAATAAAAAAATATACCACGAGCACGTTTAAACATTTAAATAACTCAAGATATTTAGGAAAATGCTTTCACGAACACGAAATAAATTGCGTAAAAATGTGCCGAGAACTGCCAAAACCACTGAAGTACTCCCGCAGTATACCTCTGTACATACGTTTTATGAGTTCGGCTCGAATAACGGTCGATCAAGTGTCATATTTTAAGGAAAGATTGCCTTCCCTATTGACGCAGTTATATTAAGCAACCTCATACAAGCGTGTTACTGTAGACGCGACAGGTTGTACATTTGTTTCCCTTTCCCTTTCTTCGCTCTAATGTGGAGGCTAAATGTGTGACTTGAGTGCCATTCAACACGCAATACGGTGGCTGGCTGTTCTAGCACTGGACTCCCTTCAACCCGCCTATGAGCGGGATACAGCGTGAAGCTGAAAAAAATATGGTGGGTCGCGGTGGAGCAATGTTGGTACAAGCTATAGTTATGGATGCGATCCCCATCTGGCAGAATGAATGAACATTCAACTTACTGAGCGATACATGAAACTAAAAAACATATTTAATTTTAGAAATGCGCATTTTTATATATTAAGCACCAGCTGCGAGTAAAAAGTTTAGCAAATCAAAAATGTATACAATTTATACCCAGTACGTGCACTCGCGGGTGCTTTCTCTATGAAATAAAACGACGTGTGATAAATCCGTATCGCAGAATGAGAACCGCATTCGCAGGAATAAAGTGTAAAGATGCACTTTGTGCATGTTGTTGCGCGAGAGCGTGAGGGCGGGTGTTTTATCTAAATCAAAATACATGCCCTTTCAAAACTTTCTCAATACTAGGATAATATGAAAATGTTACATTTTATTTTGAGTCTAACGCTACGTAACCTGCATTTAGCAGGGGAGGCAGAGGGAACCTATACCATGCGCGTTGAGTGTCGAAATTCAATGTCGTGCTCTGTCTGCTTACCAGAGCTTAGAAATGAAATATATTTCTTCAACCTGAGTAAGAATCGAATCCACAAGCGTCGCGTTTATAGTCACATGCTGTTCCACTGCACCACGATGGCCTCTTTACATTCTATAAGTTTTTGTCTCCACAATATTACCTATTTTAAGTAGAACAATATTCTCCGCCAAGTGACAAGTGACAAAGACTTACACTGCGGACGAGCGCAACTGGTTTACGTCTAAATCAGGATAGTGGGACCTGAGAAACAGACCGCGATGCCTTTTTTGTTTTACAAGAAATATGCGGCCAATAGGATCGCTTATTAAAAGATTTATGGATTTATTTCTAGTGTAAGCCAGATAGCATTGATAATTGCTATAGTTTATACAGATTTAATTATCGGGATGTTTTATTTATATAAATAAAAATAAAACAAATATTAATGTAAACCATCCTATTTTATATCAGGCATTTTTTGTTATTGCACAAAATATATACAAATCATATTTAGACAATACAAGTACAAGAAAACGTAACGATCGTTTGATTAAACACGTATATTTTACTTAATGCTGCTGAGGTGAGGAAGCAAGCGAAATCGACATATCTCATGTTACGTGATGTGATAGTACACTCATTTGTATGGACATTTGAGACAATTAATAACATTAGTGGTAGTAAAAAAGAAAATGTTAATTTACACTCAACGTCGGCATACGAGTGTATATTCTTAACTAATATAAACCAAATTTATGGTTACGAAATACAAACGAATAAATATATCTTCAAGATCTAGCCACTGCTTTTCAGTTTTTAGTTTATTTTCAATACATATATGAATGTATTTTGTTCATAATATTATCTGCATTGAATGGCGGAACTGAACGCCGCACTTTTACTAAAGCGAGGAACTGTAAAAAATATCCCCACAAACAGTAATTGAATGGCGCCCCAATAATTATTCGATAAGTCTCAACTCACGATCATCATGCCGGAATACATAAAGTAATACAATACAGCCGCATTTGATAGATCCCACCCTTTATGAAACTTTTCAAATAAAGGTTCCCTACACAAGTATACTCGTTGTGTTTGTATAGCTCACATCTCACCACGTCGCGGGTACGTATAGAATTGCTTTAACCTTTTTAACCCCTTTATTTGATTCGCACTTCCCCTATTATTAGCGATCCCTTTCAAGCTCATTGAAAGGCTGTATTAGCAGATACAATCAGTTACCATTACTTCTATGACGCTTGCTCCAAACAATATAAATCTACATCAAAACATCCCCCATCTCACATCAACGCCACCAGAATAGTTAAAGCCACTGATACAGCGAAAGTTATGAGTTCGATTCTTTCTTGGGGAAATAAAAATAATATTACTTACACCCATTATTCATTCTGCTAAGATAATACAAAACGCGGTATTGGGTTCCACCAACATATATATAAAGTAATTTCATCCTTTTTTCCGCATTCCCACACGGAGAGATCCTTGGGCTAAGACCCTATGTTTTCAACTTTTCACCTGAGGTTGAGACATTCCATGTTACTGATGGAACGCAACGTTGCGTCTTATCCTACAAAGAAATGAAATTTATTTATTTCCTGATGGGAAATTGAGTTCACCGCTATGCCATGATGACCACAAACTAGAAATCTTAAAATGAATATAATGTCCTAATACTAGGTCTTGCCACTAGATCCTAGCTCAACTAGGGTAGGGTAGGCTCCTTATCTCTACCTATATGCGGGTAATGTGTGAAAATAATAAAAAATCCCCTCAGTTTTTGTGAAGAATCTGAAATTACATACATCAACGCATTCAATGGTGCATTTAAAAGCATTCCAGGTTCCCCCAAGTGTTACGCCTATTTTTAGATGTAGAGAGCAGATGTTCTTGACAATGCTAATGTTCACATGGAAATGTATCTATCTATGAGGATCTAGATTTATTTAATGAAATATTGAACAAGTCGCACTGAACATTTAGTAAGTCACTGGTTCACTATGCCTCAGGTCTTGAAGAATAGACGCGGGAAACACAGCGGGACTATTTTAAGTCAAAAATATAGTATTAAATTTTCTAATCTATACTTATAATAAAACAGTAAAAATATTTTGTCTGTACATTTAGTATTTTTGACTGAAATGGATAGAGAGGCACTTAAAAAGAATATTAGAAAGCAAAAATATATTTTTTTGAATTTCTTGTCTGTCTGTCTGTATGTATGGTCACGCTAATCTCCGAAAGTATTCAACCGATTTACTTTCATCATTGCTTTGTTTTAACTCAACTTAACTTCTAAAGTTTGTTTCATCAAAATCGGTTTATTAAAAAAAAGTTATCGGCATTTGAATGAACGCAAGGCCTCATGCCTTGCGTTCACTCAAATGCCTGCAAATATATAGCAATCCATATTTATACTTATAATAACTCTGTTTGTATGTGATAAATCTATATTTTTAACCGGCTTTCAAAACAAGAACATTTACATATTTTCGATTCGATATTCGATTAATTATTTTGGATTTGATTTCGATATTGGATTATTCGATTTGTTATCGGTATGTTTTGTAATATGCAATCATTACAGTTATTTTACAAAGAATATTATAAATCTTTACCCAATTCAATAATTCAACATTTTAAGGCTGTTTCTGAACGAGTAAACCAATTTATTGATTGACATCAACACATCTGACTGTCACTGTCAGTCAATTCTGTTTATTAAATGAATAATCATGTATGTATGTGCGCCATAAATAAAAAAACATGTACTGATAATCATGTACTTCAAGCGGGCGAAGCCGCGGGAGGGCCGCTAGTGTAATCTATAAGACTCTTTGATTAGGATAATTGGATCATTTTACGAAAAAAAATGAGTTGGCTGGCTTCCAAGGACGTGTGCTATATTTAATTATAAAAGTTCAAGTCAGTCAAGTTATACCAACATCAGGTAAAAATTAAATTGATCCTCGTTTATTTGAAGGGTGCATGGCATTTGTAGTTAATTTAATTTTTTTTTAATTACTTTATTGTACATAGAATTACTTTAAAAAGACTTGAGAAGTGCGAGGTATATTTTTGGTATAACTATATAGATTTTATAAGTTTAATATTAATGTATTCATGCCCTTCAGTATTTCCAATTATAAATACAAAAACCAGAAACAATACAAAACAAACTCCAAGAAACATCATAAATAAAAAGGGGACGTCAGTTCTCCTAAAGCTGTGTTTCAAGGTGCAATGCTACAGCGACGACAGCGGAGTGACTCCGGCTAATTTACGAAGCGCGTCGACAGATGACAAGCGGGTATTTTGAGAATGCAATACGAGGTCGACCTGGCACAGTGGTCTCCACCACGTCTGTCTGACTGTACACGTTATGAGGGTGGGATGCCTATTCACAGGAATAATTATTTGTTTATTTTAAGGAAAAGAGCAAATAAGTTAATTATGAAAATAATATAAGATAAAGTGGTATAGGAACCATGGCACGAGTGGACTCAAATAAATTTAATCATTTTAATACAAAAAAATAGAAAATATTAAAGATAAAATTAAAATAAAACTTTTTTCCAAGCTTGGGTGTTAGGTATAAAGCAAAACACTCACTCGACGGCAAAGTATATATTTAGTTCTTACTTTTCAATAGTATCACGATCATGTTAATCTATTCGAAAGAATTAATCACTTTCATACTTATTAAGAAGACGTGATTGAACCCGCGCCTCTTTGGAAACCGTCAAATTCTTAATAAGTATTTATCTTTCCTAAGCGTCGAATAACCCCCGCGCTGGTAGACTAAGTGCGGCGTTGAATTACACCACTCAACACGTAATGTCCCAAAATCGGATGGAAAGCGGAGTTTATTAGCCTTAGGCTCTCCTCTCTGAATAGTCGGCTGTATGCGGAATAGAGCTCAAAGCTACAAAAACTCGTAATTATCGCGAATCGCCTTGTGAGCGGATTGTACGTTATAGTCATGGATGCAAATATTACTACTATACTATATTTACAAAAATATTTTGCTAATTTCTATTGAGATTAAGATCTGTCGTCCAAGTTTTAAAGTTGCGATATTTCACAAAGACGTCCATGGCCTGTGTGAAATACGCTAACAAAAATAAACAAAAACAAAATCCAAAATTCACACGATTTTGCAGCAACTTTAAAAACATAAGTGGCGAAACATTTAACGTAAAATGTGTCTGCGAAT
>JAEBDU010006271.1:0-21273 GCA_016802625.1 Heliconius numata | reverse complement strand
AGAACGGAAGAATAGCTAAACTGAAATTAAGTTTAATTATTATGAAAGAGCCGTATTTGAATTTATTACAGTGTTGGCAGCCCTCCATAGTTTTCCCCGCACATAGCAAGATAGGCCAAGGGAACCTAGGAACCTAGTGCTGAACGTAGGACGTTCTAATGATGACGCTTCCATTTTCTATGGATGTCAGAAAGATGGCAGGATGGCAGAACTCTACTGGTGGCTAGTGTATATTTTATTTGGGCTAAAATTGATTTTCTGCTTGTCAACTGTCCACAAATATGTATGGGTGGTATATAAAAACAGATTCGCTTAGCAAAAATATTTGATATTAAATTAATTACGGAATAATTTATAAAAAAACGATTATCTAGAATAAACAAGCTCCTTTAAGAGTAGTTTCTTTATTAAAACAAAATGTTCTACAAATTCTGTTATCCTATCCTATATCTTATAAAACAAAGTCGCTTTTCGTGTCTGTCTGAACTTTCTAACTCTTCTTCTTCTAAACCACCCAACGGATTTTTATGCGGTTTTCACCATTAGGTCGAATATTTCTCAGGGAAGGTTTATATATAGTTTATTATTTGTTTATTCTTATGTAAATTAACATAAATACGATAAATGTGTCTAAAGTCCTACCCGTTGAGACACTTTCGCGCATGCGCTGCTTTAATAGTAAGTACTACATGAAAATAATGTACTGGAGTATTGTTCCTCTTAATAAGATCTACAAAAAAGTCCGCGAGAGCATATTTTTATCTTTTAAGAATAACGTGTAGTGATCATATTTCTGTCTAAAAATTGTAATTTCAATATATTTTTTATTGTGAGGGATATTTTTCCATAATGGTATTAATCCTTATCCTTTAAAATACTTTATTAATTTTCTACGTTAAACGAAGATAAAATTTGCTTTTTACACTATTTCGAAATTGCGAATAGTATTAGAGAAAAACGCATTTAATTGTTGACACATTCCGCCGTTGACACAACAGTTGTATGTTACTCAAGTTTCACTTATCCCTTACTCTCAGCATATAAATAAATATATTAGTTACGTTGGCCATTTAATGTAGATCAAAACTGTCTTTTACTGTTTTTTCATTTTAATAAGTACTTTAGAAGTTGTTACAATATCAAAACATCCTTGCCGCCCCGCGACGTTTTGCTTATACAAGCGCGTCATGAGCAGTCATCGGTGGATCAGTGGTAGAATGCTCGCCTGCCACGCGGGCCCGGGTTCGATTCCCGGCCAATGCATTCTATTTAATTTTCCTCACAGGCAGCCACGTAGTGCTTGCTTTTCATCAGGGACAGAATACTCTCTTCAGCATTAACCACAAGCTCGAAAAAAAAACCCGCCCGCTGTAGAGGCATAGCAACGAAGATTTAGATGCGTTTGCACGTATTGGATAATTGGAGTTGAATGTATTATTTCAGCGCGATATATTTGGTTTCATATTTTTTGTAGTTATTAGTAGGTAGACTTTTGTTTATAATTTCTTCCGTTTAAAAATAGTCATTTAACTATCTAAAAATAGTCATTTAAAAATATTTTAATAAGTACTTGAAAAGATTAGTAGCACAGATTTAAAATTACGGTACCTACTAAAAAATCCTTGCTGTGTAAAACAATTGGAAAATCCTTATTGAAACTACGAAAATGCGGGTTGCATTAGAGTTTAATTAATTTTCACATTATCTTAAGTGCTTTGCAAACATACATTATATGAATAATCCAGTAGTAAAAGCGGGCGAAGCCGCAAGGGGGTCGCTAGTACATTTATATAGCAACACCTTTGATTGATTGAGATATGTATATAAACAAATATATAGATATGTATAAATGTTCGAAAACACAAGACGCCCTGTATAGGATGCACATAAATCAAAAGTTATTGCGTATATCGACATCTTCCCTTGCGCAGTGCGAGGACGCCGTGGGCTATACGGGCTATATTACTTTCCATTCGTACTCGTAAGATATGTACATTTACTAATGACACATTTGTTGAATAGGCGAAGGAAAAATAGAAAGTACGGAAAATGATTGTATTTAAACTGACTGATTTTGAATAATAAAGTTTTTTTTTTGAGTTAGTCCAAGAAAAGTAGTTTTGTTAATTACATGGAATATTTCAAATTTAGATGTAATAGGCTTATGTTAAATATTAACCTTTAACTATGGACGTGATTTTTTTATAACATACATATGGACGTCGGGTCTGTCAGACCAGTGTATTTATTGGTCATATTCCGTCTATTTTTTAAAGAAAGAAGACAATTTTATGTTTTAGTTTACATGGATAGGCTCAAATCAAACAAAATCAATATAAATAAAATCGCTTTTTATTAAAGTTTACGCATCACAACGATTTAAGTAACTTAAAGTCACAATTTCAGTCTTTGGCCACATGGGATGACTCTTAAGAAAATAATACTATAAAAAAAAGACAGATAATAAAATAAATATTTTTTTAACAAAATATAAAGTCTAACTAATAAAAAAAATAAAGAAATTACATCTTATATTATAAAATAAAAATTTTGACAACACCTCAAGACAAGGTATTATTGAACATCGATACACAATGGCTTTCAACATTGTTGGCTAACAGGACGATTGCAGTCAACATAAGTATGTGTTGTGTTTCTATATATCTTTTGGGGGCAAAGTGTACATGTTTTTCAAGAACCCAAAACTATTTTTTTAGCTTCATGTTCAATAAATGATAGATCAGATCGCGAAACGCGAGTCAAAGTCATTCTCAATTCTTAGAGTAGTTTAGTATACGAAACGCGTCTTTTTATTTGATAAAGTGCTATTTTCTTTATAAAATGTCGTCGTCCAATTCTTTTGTTTGATGTTGCGACTCAGTGGCGGAGGTCACCGAGAAGTGGCCGATTTGTAGAATTCGTAGAACTGTCTGGTCTGTCAGACCCGACGTCCATACTTAAAGGTTAAGTAAGATAAGAGTAGATTATTTAGCTATTACCTAATAACCACAAACAAGCAGCCACGTTGTTTCTTACAAAGCAGGGTAGGTAGAGGGAGGTTAGTGTTAATATACTCCGTACCCCACTTTCTGCTCAATTTTAAGACATTGCGTATAGAGTGAAGGAACTTAACGCCGCGCTTCGTATACATAAACATAAAGTAAATATAATAATTGCCTCGACTAAGAATCGAAACTGAGTTCGGCCTTCTATGCCATGACGCCAAAATCTCTTAACAAACAAAATAAATAATTATTACATCAAACACTCAACGATTTCTGATTCAAATATATACCTTTATATTTTTTCATTTGCTTCTAGCAAACATAATTTATTATTCAATTTAAATCCTTTCAAATGAAATCTATTGTTTGCTACAACCTTGTCACGAGAAAAACAGATGACATCCCCACGTCAAACTTTTAATAAAAAAAGCTTTAAAGCTTCGAGGTCATCGTGGTCACGAGTTCGACTCCATTCGAGAAAATGAATTATTATTTCTTCATTGTTTCGAAAAATTCAGCAGAAAATAGGGAACGAAGTGTCTTAACACTAAGTTCCCTCTGCCTACCTTGCCGTATGTGGGATACAGTGCGAAGCTGATTTAATTTTTGATTTAGTACGAAGCCAAGTGAAACACCCTGTGTACAATATAGAATATTGTTGACCCCACAACAGCTGGCTAATGCTGAGTGATCACTGCGCAAAACGCGATCTAATTGGGTTCTGCACCAAAAATTCTAGGTTATGCCACATTGAGCTATTCTAAACAAACTGCCCAATCTCGTGTTGAGAAATTTTTCATTGCTTTACGTGTTCTGGAAATTGGGGTATGAGACATACGGTGGTATTTCCTGTTAAATGTTTATTTGTTGAGACCAGTTGGGGGCACAAGCTTGTGGGTGTAAACGTGACAAGTTGAGTGTAGGATTCCCACTCGAGGAACTGAAATATTGAATATTATCATTTTTTCGTCCTGGTAACGAGGTAAAGCGTGACGTTGAATTCCGCCACTCAATCTCGCAATCAGGTAATGTCTCAAGAGTTTGACGGAAAGTGGGGAACGGAAGTATGTTAATAGTAACGGAGTGTCTTAAGGTTGCCTCTGTGTACTCTGCTATGAGCGAGATACAGGTGAAGTTAAAAAGAAGTCAAATTAATGTTGTAATTAAACTTTATATTGGTATTGTAATAAACATTTAAGAATTTTCGTGGTTTGGACACAAGGAGTTCAGCTTCAGTTCAGAGCGTTTGCCAAACAACACGCTATTGTTCTAAAAATATTTTAAATTAACTTTCTCTCTGGTTAACCTGAGGAACCTAAAAAAATCTCTTAATGACAATATTTACAGATACACTCACATTAAGCTCATTCTCTAGCTACGAGTATATCACAATTTGTTTTCAATCCTCCTTACAATTGTATCGGAATCACTGAGGACATTCTCCACTCGTCCCAAGTTCTCATTAACGACGCGAACGATTTGATTGTTATCCTTTATAGCGACTTGGTTGTTAACTACGTCGTCGTTATATACGAGTCTGTAAGTATAGGTATGTCTTTGATATTACTTACCTGTGTTCAGTTACTTATTGGTTCTTCAAAGATTTAATAAATAAGAAGATAACTTCCATCGCTATTTGTATAAGAATAAATTAATTTTTAACAAAAAGAAAAACCGACTTCTAACAACGAACTAAAAAGTGAAAAATAATTTTACAAAGATTTTATAATTTTGAAGTAAAAAAAAAAATACAGTCGAATTGATAACCTCCTTTTCTTACAGAAGTCGATGAAAAAGTAAAATAATCTTTACATGGAATTTTGATTATTTTACTTTTATATAGATTTTTTTAGCTTCAGGCTGCAGGGTGAACAGAGGGTACCTACTCCATTTCCCATTGAAGAAATCGTGAACCTTATTTAATTATTTTACAGTCAAAAGCGTTTGACAGCAACATACAACCCCGTATATTCCAGCGAAACACCGAAAATCGTGGGCGTAATTCTCAGAGATTCAATTTAAAATCACTTGAAGCCCGACCAGCCCGACCAGTCCAGGATATGATGGTTGAACGAATAATTGCTATTTCCCTTGCAGTTGCAGTCAAAAATTCCCAGAGATACCTTCAAATAAAATCGCACGACCCGTTTCCTACAAATTGCTTATTTTACTTTAATTTTTGCTTTATTTGAGCCCTTCATATTTTCAGTTTACGAATGTTTATTTCTTGATTTGTTAATTTGAAATGTATATTTCAGGCGTTTTAATTTTGTTTTCTGTGTTTAGCATCGAATGAAGTTACAGTATCTGTTGTTTTCTTTTATTATGGGATTCGTTAAGCACTAATCACTTCGCCAATCTCACGTTTTGTGGAAATTAGATGATGATGATGCACTAATACAAATAAACTTAATTTTTTTAGCTTCACGCACACAGCAGGGTAAACAGAGGGAACCTAGTGTTAAGACATTCTGTTTCCAATAGCCCTCCTAATTTTCAAGAAATAGCGTATTAGATGACGTAACTCGATCACCATCGGCAATTACAAATGAAAATAATTGAAATATAATTTATTTCCCCGTGTGGGAATCGAATCTAGAACCCATGGTTGCTTTCAATCATACGCAATACCATTACTCTCTAAAAGACCTACGTTCTTAAAGGATATAATTTATATATTTAATACACACTTCGATACGAAAGCATGTTAAATTAGCATAGTACATTGAATTCACCATAAAAGAAGTTCGACTCTAACTCCCATACATCACGGCCTAATTCCCAAACTTTCCGCAGTTAAACCATCTGAAAAATTCCGTAGCAATCGAGACTCAATAGGTTTTAGAGGAAAAAAAGTTACAAATTACGTCATTGATGGTGAAAATGCTTCTCCTCGAAGCTATACCCGGAGAAACTCCAGCCGTAGAACAAAATGTACCGTGAAAAATGACACTTATTAATATTGTTTAAATTAGCCTTCTGTTTTAAAAAAGAATTTTCGTTGATAGATTAAGTCGTAGAACAAGTATTTTTTTATTTCTAGAGAGAGTAAGATTTTTTTTAATTGACAAGGCTTATGTTCCATATTGTTTAGATGTTATTATATATTTTGTTATTTTTTCGAGCTATTTAAAAATTTAATTATTCGAATTCTCGAGAGGTGTACAGGAAAGATAGGGAAAATCCTGTGTCAAAATACTCCGTTTTCAACTTTCCAATCGCCCGGGGAAATGTAAATAATTTTAATGTGATTATTTTCTGCCCTTTTTCTTTTTTGGATTTACAATTTTCTGCATTTTCATTATGAAGGGCGCGTCGTGGCGTAGGGGCACAAGCGTAAACGAGACGGGTTCGAATCCCACTTGAGGAAATGAATTATTTGCATATTTTCGTTTCATCGCTCTGGTAACGAGGCAAGGAACGGCGTTAAGTTTTACATCTCAACAAGGAATGCCTCCAGAATTCAGCGGGAAATGAAGAACGGAAATCTTAATAAGAACGGAATGTATTAAGACTAGGCTTACAGGTTCCCTCTGACTACTCTGTTACGTGCGGGATAGAGAGTGAAGCCAAAAACAAACAAAAAATAAGCCGTTGTTTATTTCCTATTCACATTTAAAGCAAATATTTTTTAAATTTTAAATTTTTTAACCTAAAAACACAAGTTAACACAGTATTATAAACAACTTTTGTTGCCTTTTCGATACAAGAGATATTGAGCTAACCGACTTTTACGTGCCAGAGTGCTTCAAGTGCACTCGAGTGTCGCACCTACAAAGATTATGTTATCAAAAGCTTTGATGGTAAATAATTTACATAAAAAAAATTCATGAGGCCAGTCGTGATGCAGGAGTAGAGTAGAGTAGATGTCTGGTAAAGCACGGTGTTGGGTTCCGTCACTCAACACGCACTGCCTCTAGAATTCGTTGAAAAGTTGGAAACGGAAGTTTTATTGTATTATGTAAAATAAGAAATATCAAATAATATTTTAGTACAATAGAAATATTACTTTAAATGTTGGCAGCATTACAAAATACAGAAATGGTATTTGTCATAGTTAGTTAAGATATGGAAGTTAGGCTGGAATTTCAAAAATTTAAATGAAGAAATTGTAGTAAATGAGATTGGGATTCTAAATTATAATACGTTGATATGCATATCAGTGCATATTTTAAATCAGTGCATATTTTAAATCTTCTATTGTTTTACTCGACTGCGGCAAAATTAAAAGAAGAGTTATGTTTTTAGCTCGTTTTTATATTAGTACGTTTGCCCGTGACTTTGTTCCCTTGTAACTGTTAAACCAGTGTACTGTTTTGTATTTGTCTTAATGGAGCGAGTGTTACTGCATAATATATTAATTTAATTTATGCAATTTGTTTTTTTTTATATTTATAATTTACTTGTAATTTTTATAGTTATTACATATTCATAAAGTCCGCTAGTAGTAATATCTCTAGTTTTTCAATCAAAGTTCAAATATTTCCTCTTGCCATGCCTTTTAAAAGGTTCAATAAAAAACAAATAATATATAAGGTATTCTTTTAAAATAGTCGTAAGTCTTAGTTCGATAGTAACCATTAGCGTTTGAAGTCGTAACTTTATCTGCAACATGGGTTTTGCGGATCAGCTCAGTTTATGGTCCAGGTATTGCAGTATCAGTGGTGCTTTTCTAATTTTATTATTCGAAAGATTGAAATTTAAGTAGATTTGTCTCTTTGTTATTGATTGCTAGTTTTAAACATTTTATTAAAGACCGGCGTAGTGGCGCACGCCATACAACTTACTATTTTTCGAAACTAGAGGGGAAAGTGGGGAACAGAGAGTTTCGCTAGTCTCAAATATAGACAGAAAGCGGAGAATGGAGAGTCTCTTGCTCTAGGTCCTTTGCGAGTACAATACTAAGCAGTAAAAATAATGAACCATAAAAAGTACATTATCTTTCCACAGAATAAATAGACAATTTTGGTTTTAGTATTAAAATTTCTAAGTTATTATTTTTTAGAATATTTTCTATTCACATTCAGTTATATTTACTTGTTTAATCAAAAGAGGAGGAAAAACAATTATAATTAATCCACAGTGAAATGAAAATAATCCCTGATCCGGATTCCAGGAAACGAGAGAGCTTCTTTTTTTTACGTGTTTACGTGTAAGGCAAGGTCTTACTAAAAACATGGTGAAGAAAAAAATATTATTAAAATTTTAGTGTAGATTTTAATAATATTTTTTTATATAATTGTTTTTTTTTCAGTGTGGAATTTAGTTTTCAAAAAAACAATATTTTTAGCGTCTGCATTTCGAGGGATAGATAGAGTTAAGACACTCCATTACCCATGTAACGTAAATGTAGATTATATACCTACATAAATATTTACATGTAGTTATATAAAAATTATGACAATACTCAAAAACGTTGTACAGCTTGTTGAAATCAAAATTAAAATGGCATCAACTTTGTAATGGAGTCGTGTTTTGAATGTTTTATTGACATCTAGAGCAGGCTTTGTAATTCCAATAAGGTATCTTTAAACCTCAAATCCGTAGTAATGTAATATAAGCCTTATTGACTACTTTTAAGATTGAATTTTGCTTGCGATTTGAGATGAAAATGACGATTTCTGTGCACCGAAATCCAAGCGAAGCGATGTTCTTAGGTTTATTAATATAGTCTGGGCTTATAAGGTGAGCCGAGCTAAGTAAATAAATAATATACTGCAAAGGAAGCGTATTTCCCTTAGAATTAACTTTAAAATATGTTTTAGTAATATATATCATTTGTAATATTTGTTGTGACGTCATTGTAAATTATCGGTATGAGCCTACGGTTAAAGGTTCAATTCTGAGTAGGGTAATAAAAATATATTTGGTCTTTATTTATTCGTTAAATTCATTACTACTTTATTAGAAAATTTTTTCTTCCTTTCCCGTTAAATAAAGTATGCAGAATAGTGTATAAATACGCTACCCCGCTAAAAATAGTACGCGTATACTCCAAAAGCGGGGATAGATAAGCATTCTGAAATAGATAGATAGATTTAATAAATTGCAAAGGAAAAATACAAAAGGAAAATATAAAAGTTTTTAAAATAAATACAATCTGTATGGCTCTCTTATTGTATAGCAAGCTTAGATAGAAATGAATTTGAAGAAAGGAACATAGTCGTAGCCGACAGGAATTACTGGTGCAAATTAGGTGCATTTAAGATTTATTTAGTACTGGCTTCTTCTAGATAGATGTATAACGCATTCATTATTACAAATGCCGGAGAAACTTTTACCTAAAGTACAAGTACAAGTTACAACCTAAAGTAGAAGTTCGCAAGGGGTAAGCTAAACTTTGCATTTGTGTATGCGATGACTAAAATTAGGGCCAGAAAAAACGTAAAAAAAATAAATTTAATAATATAAAACAATATGTAAATGAATTCTTCAAATTTCAAATTCAAATTCAATATCGAACCCACACTTCCCACGACGTCTACTAAAAGGCAACTTAAATTCAATTTTAAAACTGAGCTTCCCCATCAAAAAGCGAATTAACTAGCAAAAACGTAGGAACGTAATCTCTATGGAGATTTGGGACGCACAACGCTTTCATTTTCTTGTTTATATGCATTATGCATCAGCAGATCACACTCGCTACTGGAATTAGGCTCTATAGTGGACGTAGGACCTGGGACTAAGCAAACATTGTTTTGAATAACAACCTTATATGATACTTCGTTTTAGAGATAGTTTACTGTAGGAAATATTCAAGAGAATATAAGGTCTGGGTTCGAACTCAAAGTGAGGTTATTTATAAAATGAATTTAATTTTTTTATTGGTATAAAATTTTTAAAAATTACGCTTATGAAAAAACAACAGGACATGCTAAATTGCGTAGAAATATTTAAAAATAACCTCTTTTATATCCTTTGTCAGTTTGTCTATCAATCTACCCATCACTAGTCTTACCATAGTGAAGTAAATGTCGCATCCCTAAAATATGTCTCAAGCACTTTAAACATTTGAAATTTTCTTGATAAATTTTAACATAAAATAAAATGTATCTTAAAAACGTCACCCCATTCCTCCTACACGAGCGCGCCAGCATACTGCGGCAACAAAATTATTGGTATTTTGCTGTAAACATTGACAAGCTATTCGCATCTCAACTAACAGAATTTGTCAAACGTCGACGTTAAATAGTTTATAGAAAGTTTCTGTTTCAGACATTATTAGAAGAGACTTTGATGGTTCTATAAAATAATTTTCTCTGCTAATATATTTAACGTTTGATGGCCATAGATGGGTTGTGATAGATTTTATATATTAGAGGTGATATAATGTTATAGCTATGGGTTACGACCCACTATTTATATATTTAAAAATATTATATTATAGACATTGTATATTTTTTTTACAATGGAGAGAAGAGGCTATTGGGTGGCACAGTGTCAGGCAACTTCCACCTGGGGAATGATTTCATTTTGTTTCCTTGTTTTGGTTACAAAATAAAGCGTTGTGATGAGTACCTCTACTTAGTACGCAATGTGTCAAAAATGATCGGAATGTGGGAAGCAAAGTGTCTTAACATCACATTTCCTCTGCATCTGCAGTAGGACATCATCTCACTGAAAGAGCAATAGTTGAGACTTCTATTTCAATCCCCACTAGGGAGAGAAGATTAAATTTAAAAAGACAGAAAGTGGTGAGTGGAATGTCTTAACACAACATTTCTCCATACTATGTGAGAGACAGAGTGTTACTACTTTTATTTTTATAAGAAAAAAAAACCAAAAAAAAAAAGTCCAAACTAAACAAAATTACCATACGAAACTCAATATATATCTCGTTACAGAATTAAAAAAACACAATGAAAGCAATATTAAGAAACGTGCATTTTATTTCGAATAGAGTAAAAACTATTACACCGCATTAGCGTCGAACATGAGCAAAGAAAGAACTTTGGCCTATACACCTTATCGGGTGATCAATTTTGACAATTAAATTTCAACTTTATAACCTAGAAAATACAGATGAATTTAAAATCGAGCTGATCAAAGATAAGTCTCCATACAAGGTGGCAAGCTTATTGGCAAGAGGCCAGTTAGCATTCACGATACTTCCTATACTGGAAAATGTTTTGTTCGTATTTTTTATAAAACACTGAACGATGAAATTATATCCGTCTCTTTTTAATATTCTTTTAGATGAGTGGTTGGATAAAGACAATAAATATCTCGTTTCAAGTTGAGGTGGAAGTAAGAGAAAATTAATTCCATTTGATCGCGGCAATCAGAGTCGATTTGAAAGGAAAAAAGTTTGAAACAATTATATATTAGATTTCAATTTTATGGGAACGATTCGATTTACCTATACCTAGATGCATTCGTTTGCAGTGCTGCAGTGTCTCAATATATGTAAGTAGTTCAATATAATTATTAAAGAAAATTAAAAACATCCTAGTAAATCCAAATTTCTATCTCAATAAATTATAAAAGGCCTAAATAAACAAAACCAAATGAGCCCAAATAAAAACTTCTGTTTACCTTCTAAACGACAACAGCATAACGAGGGAACAGAGTTCGTGATTATAGCTTTTCACTGTTTACCCTCCGCCAATATTATTGTTAGTTAAACACGTCTATTATGAAGGTATCGTCATTTCTATATATTTTATATAATATGTACTTAGACTATTAAAGAAATGTATATGATTTAATAGCTAGGTTAAACCTAGGCAGAGAGAACCTAGTGTCAAGACACTCTTAAAGTTATGAAAATTATATTAAGATAAGTTCGGCAGTAATTTAGATTTTGTTTGGGAAACCCAGTAATACTGTAAAAGAAAAAGTATTAATAATTATATGTGGAAACATTGATATAGGTGTGTTGGTCCTAATCTTTTATCTAATATATAAAATTAATGTTATGTGCGAAAAAAATTTATTTCCGTCTCGCTCTTGACCGATTTTTTTAAAAATTTGCATTAAAAAGCCAAATTTCCGTCCTATAGGATCCAAATTGGCGATTTTCTGCTTACTACACTAAAGTATATAGTATCTAGATATAAGTACATAGAACTAACATTTTAGATTCTGTTAAAGCACCAAATTTCCCATTTTATTATATCCCCGTGCACGAAGACGCAAGGACTGTAAGAGGTGCATAACAGAAAACTCATATAGTGAATTTTTAATACTCACCAAGCTGATTCTGTCGTCTTTATTCGGGGCTGGCTTCAGGCTTCAGACTTAAGATGGTGCCCAAAATTTTGCTATTCTTCCCCTATATAATATCATAATAAGCGATTATATCAAAAATTCGTTCACGATTTAGAATTTATACCGGCCGCAAGGTGAATTTGCCGTCTCAGGAAATCTTAAAACATGCATGTTTCTAACGTAGAATGGAAAGTTGGCCTGGAGCTGGGAAGTCAGTACAATGGTATATTAATTGGATAGTATGTTACACTTTTTAGTTTGGCTCTATTGTATTAATTTAGCTTTGTTTCTAACTGTAGTTACATTTGAACAAAGATTGAAGAAGTTAACTTAAAATATGATATTAAGTTTTAGCTTTTTATTTTCAATTTTTACAAGAAAATTTTGTATAATAACTTATATTTTTTGTTTAAATATGTACAAATTCGTAAGGTGATTTTTTTAACTTAAAGTGTAAAGAAGTGATCCTTTAAGGGTTATGTTTCTTTCTTTTCATGTACGGAATCCTAAAAATAAAATATATGCTTAAAAGTAAGTATCCGTTTTATAATTACTCTGGGTTAAAATTGAACTGGCAACTTTTGCCACAGTTAAATACAATCTTTGAGTAAAATGTATAATTTACATAGGGAATTAAATGGTTTCTAAAAGCCAAATATATGCAGATATGTAAAATTAATAGCACATTCATGATTTAATTATTTGTGCGTGTACTGCAAAATTTACATGTAATTAATATTAAAATTGAATTAATCCCATGAGAATACATTTAAAAGAAGTAGTCGATTAAGGTTCTACAAAATAATACCATATTTGATATATTTATAGCTATATAAAAATATTACTTTGCTAGTAGCTTCGCCCTATATTTATTTCTAAATATTCTATTGTAAATGAATAATATTTTTATGTGTATTGCTAGTAGAGTTGTTTATTAGATATTTATTTAAAGCCCTGTGGGTCATAAATTACAGTATTTTTTTCTATCACCTACATATCTAAAATTTTTTTTATACCTTTAGGTATATTAGAGCGTGAAGTCAATAAGCTCTACCAGCTATGCTAGATATTGATATACTGTAAAAAATTAAATAAAATATAACTAACCCCTTTCATACTATCGCAACAATCCACATCTAAAACAATTTCAAAACCACATTACGTATCTTCTAATTTTTCCAATAAAGTTGCCTTGAGGCCACTTATCCAAAAAGCAATAAATATAATGGATATACAGCGGAATGAAAGGCAATTGGTTCAGCTTATACGTTCCAATATCGTATAGTTACTTTCGCCAAATTTTACTTCCAACAAAATATTAACTATGGAATAGAAAATGGTATGAGTCTAAATATATATATTTTATTTTGTTGCTTGCTAAACTAATTGCTATCAGAAAGATATAACTTCCCATAGAAAAATACAGTAAAATCCATTCATAATTGACGGATTGATAACCTACTCCTTTTTGAAGGTCGGTTAAAATACAAATTGTTATAAAAATTGACGTCCCACTCTGACCAATTCTCTGGGACGTTATAACGACGTAGTTCTTATAAAAGTTATGTAACTTGATCGCTTTGGTATCTATTCATGTATTTTAGGGTATTTTTATAGATTGTGCGTAAATGTTTACAGATTTATAGGTTTGTTTTCATTGTTGTGGGTGGAGGTTCAATTTTTATTTGATAAATGCAATAATATTTAATTCCCCCGAGTGGGATTCGAACCTACAACTAATCAGACATACGCTTGAACCCCTGCACCATGATGACCTTCAGCAATTAGTAGGATAAATAGAGAAAATTTAGCATAATGGTATTATTTTCCATTTTATTACTTTTTAAATACTACATTGTAAATGTTGGAACTTAGCCCCGCATTTATTCAAATCGTAGGACAAATATTTTTCTATTCAGACAAATCCCGATCCTGATCCTCGTAACGCATCGAGGGTGTTAATTTTACCCCTTGATTAGTTTGTTTAAAATTTACCACACTGTATGGAAACTACGGAAGGAACTACTCTATATTTGACATGACACAATTAAGATGACCTACTTTTGTCGACAAATCCCTGGCCTTTGATGATAATTTATAAATTACTGTACTTATATACCTATTAGATTTAAATGGGAAGTGCATCTATTTTGATAATGTTTTAATGTAAAATCTAATAGAAAATAAAGGACTGGTCAAGCGCGAGTCGTATTTTTATTAGCTTTCTATTTTGTTTAGCTTGTTTTTGGTATTTAAATATTTTTTATTAGTACTATTATTTTCTTCACTGGAACCAACTCCTAATTGTTTTTGAACTCGGTAACAAGTTACTTTGAGCAAATTTATACCAACAACTACTTACATATATGCACGTATCCCTTCTGCTGCGACGGCATCTTAATCAATATCAGCAAAGTTTTGAGTGCTATATGTTTAGGTATTATAATATAAAATATAATTAAAGGCATCGTGGTGCAGTATGATAGCATCTGACTGCAAGCGCGACAATTGTCGATTCAATTCCCGCTAGTAGGAATGAATTATTTTCATCAAAATACGGGGAGAAAATTTGGAAAGGAGTTTCCAAACCCATCCTCATCCGTATTCCCTCTGTCTATCCTATTTATGTGGAAAAAAAGAGTGAAGGTAAAAGAAAAAATAACTGAGATACAATATTTTTGAGTGTCTTAATACCAAGTCCACTCTGTCTCTACCATAAACGGGACAAAACGTTATGCTGAAAAAAAACAGTATAAAAATGAATTATTCGTAAAAACAAATTCTCATCAAAGTTTAATAGCATTAAAGAAAAAAGGAAGTTCCCAATTTGGGTACATTTCACTAGGGTTAAGGTCCCACAAGTTTCTCCATACAAAGTTTCGTCGTCATTGTGATCCCTCAAGGAATTTAGTGACCTTTCCTTCACGTTCGTAACGTATGCGGTTGTTATAGGAAGTGCTGAACTTTGTTCATACGAAAATGTATAGAAAATTAATTTTTGAAAATTGATATTGTTATATAACATTGAATATACTGTAGCACAGTTACATAGTGTCAGTGTAAGCATGTAGTAAGTAAGGTGGTAGTAAGTTCGAATCCCATTATAATTATATACAAAGTATTTAATTTTTTCGCTCTGGTACGATAAAGCGCAGCGTAGAGTTTAGCCACTTAAAGGTGAAGAGCAGAGAAACGTAGAGTAGGAGATTACACTAGATACTAATTTGCAATAAAGTGTCTGCATGTGGATAAATTGATTGTGAATTATGTAGGTACATACATAGATGTTTAATCTGTTTTTTATTTTCTAACTGTATCTTGCACATAGCAGGCTAGACAGAGGAGATCTGGGAACTTTTAGGGAAATACTTCATAGAGTGTCCTAATTATTAAGCGTTTAGTTAAACAAATTAATAATTTTCACATCAAAACTACATAATATACATACTAATACAAAATTATAATAAGAATGTTAATAATTTTCATAAAGAATTTCCCAATCTACTTTAATAATATTCACAAAGAAACTACACATATATATAACTATAATATATAGTTTGTCCGTACAAAGTTGCCAAGAACAGCGAAATAAGCTAAAACGTAGTGAGTATCCTCTTTATATTATTTATACGACTCAACACAGCAAGTCGCCGCCTCTTAAACTAAGTTATGAAACATAATACTTGACGTAGCGTCTTTACTCACGAGTCACGGGTGAGAGCGTGTAAACGGTCACACAAGTTTGTAGGAATTTGAATTATAATATTAGTAACATGTTCACAAAGTTGCATTCATTTTTGTTTAATTATCTTTCTCTTATTGTGGAGGAAGCTAGTGTTAAGACGTGATGGAACTCAACGCCGCGATTAATCTTATCAAATCGGGCAAAGTAAATTAAAATTACATTATTAAACGAGGTAGGCAAAAAGCTAGACAAACTCTCATGGAGAGAGTGAATAATATTCATTCAAAACATAATATCTCAAAATTTTTCAAAAATGAGAATCGAACACTCCGTTCTCGTTTCCATTTAACATTAAGTTTCCTATACATGCCAAATATGCCAAACTGTTTGTTTGTTTTTTAGTGATGTAATTTTTAAAAAATTTTGTAATAAAAAAAAATGCAGTAGTGTAAAAAAATGAAAAAGCATATATATATTTATATATCAACACTATGCATTAGAAGGTAAAACATTACTCTAAACTCAAACAGAATACAGAACTGTCCCCAACATGATACTCACGTCTACATTAACCGAGTGCGAAAAATTTGTTTTTTCCATGCACTGCGGAGATGCGGCTTTAATTTTTCATAGTTTTCCCTCCTTTAGCTTTATGGAGTATAAAATTTCAACAATTGGAAGACTTTTTATTAAATTCGTAATGCGCTTTTGGGTGGGAATGTTCTTATTTACTTTGTTATATTTTAATTTTGTAGTTTTAGTTGGTTTTAAAGTGGATACTGCTGTGGCGGTTTTGGACAGTATGTGGACTGTACACAATGATGAAGAGTAAAAATTTTATTATAAAATTATAACTTTTTATTTGCATTTTTTTCACTTCAAGCTTTCCTGCGGATCCCGGAATAGTCAGAGAGATCTTTGTGCTAAAACACTTCGCTCCATACATTCCACCCATTTTTCAAAGACATTGCGTATCGTGGAGAGCGGAAAATGCAAATAATTTATTGTCTCAAGTAAGAATTGAAAGCACCCACATTCGTTTTGCACTTTTAACCCGTTGTCAGACATTGAATGGCTGAGTTCTTACCAAGGCGAAAAGATGTAAATAATTTATTACCTCCATTTGGGAACCCACAACCCATCACATTCACAAGAAAATATCCACTGAGCCTAGATATCCTCATAGATTAAAATACACAAATAACAAATATAAATCCCAAAACCTAGTATCAACTGTTTACTCCAGAACAGAAAATAGCAAAGAGTAAAAAACGAATAGAACGGTAATGGAAATATTAAGTTACCGGTTTCGAGAGAGGGAATTGATTTCAGCAATGTAATAAGTGTAGATGTCGGTGCTGAGGGTCTCTCGCGACGGGAGTAGGTACCTACGTGCGCGTATCAGATATCGCGTGTCAAACTGTAAGTGGCCTGGAACGCGAGTCTTTATATGGTTTTAGATAATATATTATATTAGTGCTATGTACTTTGTGTCAGTTATATATTGGAAAAAAATATGGTTCTTTTAATGGAACATTGTTAAATAATTAATTGTTTTTTCATATATGAGAACATTCCATGGTATGGAATGGTATGGTTGTTTAATAGAAAAAGTCATATTTTTAGCTTAATGCGGTATAACCATAATGATATAGCGTATAGCAGGGCATAGGGAACCTAGTGTCCACCACTTCATTCCCATTAAAATACTACCGGTCCCCTCTCGTTGGGCCCTAAGATAACTTCTATATGTTTATAACCAATGTTGCGCTCGCGGTTTTACTCGTATCGATAACAAAATTATCGCCATTACTTTTCTCTATGTACCGTTACAGCGAGTAAAGGTAATAATCGATTCACTTCGGTGCACTCTCATCTCTACTTAACTTAGGTTGCCTCTACCTCCCCTTTATATGGTGAAATATAAAAAAAATGTAACTACATAAAAATTTTAACAAAATACATATTCTAATACAACATTTCGTGAAGTACAGGTCCATACTAAAGTTACTAGTTCTATTGTTTACATAATCTATGCTTGCATTTGCCACGTTTGACAGCTTTATGAGTCTTTGCGGTGAATAGTTCACTTTGAAGTAGGTAATTTCTTGATATTTTGTCGTTTTCGGATGAAAATTGTGCAATTTTAATTCTTATAACATCAATATTGTTTTAATTAATAAAAAAAACAATTCGAGGCCATTCGCAGGCACAAATGTGTGACTGTAAACTCGTGGAAATGAAATATTTATTTGAATTTATATTTTCATTTCTCTGGCACCAAGAAAAAAGCCCGGCGTTGAGTTCCGTCAATTCGCAATGCCTCGAAAAATTCAGCGGAAAGTGGGGAACGGAATGTTTTATTACTAGGTTCCCTCTGCCTACCCTGTTTTGTGGCGGACACAGCGTGAAGCTGATTATTTATAACATGTTAACAAACCATAAGAAAAATACTATTAATGTTGACAAAATAAGAGAAATCAGTTTCATACTGGAAATTTCATAAAATTTTAAAAATATACAAATTTAAACATTTAATTCACATATTAATAAGATGTACAAACAATAATCCGTCCACATTACGGAAACAAGAACATTTTGTTTCAATTATAATATTTTACTCACTTTTGTATGCCAATTTAAATTTGCGAACGAATTGTATTATTGCGAAACTGAAACAATTTATGTATATATAAATATTATATTTTAGTGTGTTTAGATGAGTTTCGCCACTCAACACGCAAAATGCGTCGAAAAATTCAGCAGAAAGTGGAAAAAAGAGTGTCTTAACACCCTACCATCACTTACCAGCTGTTTGTGGGATACAGCGTAAAGTTGATTTAATTTTTCTTCTTATATTTTTAGCTTCACGCTGCTTACTAAGCATATAAAGACAGGTCGCTCACTTTCCTGAATTTCGAGACAATGAGTACTTACCAGAACGATGAAATGAAAATAAATTCAATATTATCTTTCCCCCATAAGGGAACAGAACCCACAACCTTCATCTCATAACACAGTAGCATAGACACTGCACCACAACAGCCCATATTATACGAACACATAAAACAAAATTAAATAATAGCTTCATCTAACACCATTTTCAATAACAATATGAATGTTAGGTATAACTAAATAATGTAGGACGTATCGACGTACGTATCGACGTACGTATCGACGGGCACATAATGTAATTCATATACGGCTCATCACGTGTCGCCGCGTGTTACATAGTTTTAGTTTACAGAGATGCTGGTGGCTGGATGACAGAATCCAATCTGCTAGTACGTTAGACGCTAGTGCGGCCATGAGTTTTGTGGTTGCTGGGATTGATATGTTAGGGTAGGTTGTGAGTATGATTTGGACTATGGTGGTATGGATTATTTTAAGTTTAATTATATAAAGCGTGGCGTTAAGTTCCGCTAGTTAACACGCAATGATTTGAAAAATACTGGGTTTCTTCTGTTGATCCTGTCATATGCAAATTTTACATGTTTTTATTATTTTGACTTGTTACTATCAAATAATATATACGAAACCGAATTTGATCCACTTATGATAATTATATCATCGTAGAAATTAGCAGTATGTAGAGTCCAGGTGACAATATTAAAATTTGTATCATCAATCTCATCTGATAGTGAACCCAGGACTTGAATAGTAAAAACTCTACAGAACTTCCGCTTAGGCTTAGGTCCGAGCAAATTCTGTAACACTTAGTAGAGAAATGCGAGCTTTCTTTTATTATTTCTTATTTTATACTAATTATGATTACTGCTTTGTGAAAAAGAAAATATTTTTCACATTTAAATGTATTATATGTTACATAATATATGTTTCAAACTTAAAAATACGAAAATGGCCGCCACGTAATATGTATTACCGTGTACTGAAGTGATTTTGTACTGCATTTTTGGTCTGTCCATTTTGACCAATTTGGCTTTGGTGTCAGTTCTCAGCGGGCTTTCTTTCAACCATTTCATTTATTTGTTTTATAAGTGAAAATGGGAAGCATAAAATAAATTTTAGTATTTCCTTTTCAGTTAAAAAGTCATTAATAATTTTATAATTTATCTATAATGTATTTATAAAATTTGAGATCCATTTTAGAATTTGACTACAAGATTGTATTAATGCAAATTTCACTTAAAATAGTGAAAATATTTTGAATACATTTTGTAGTTAAAAATGTCATTCGCAATTTTACATTAATTTGTATTTCGGTAACAAAATGATAGAAGAGATTTGTAGAAACAAAAAATATATCAGGAAACAATAGATCGATCGATCGACGCTACATTGCGCGAAAAAAACATATTCTTTAAAGAACTCGGATTCGCTCGTGCCTAGTGTTGTGTATAATATATTACACGTTCATGCGCCCGATATAACTCATCTAGGTAAACGGACTTTTTTTAACTGTCCAACACAAAAGTACTTTTTCAATTCAAAGTAATAGTTTATGAGATTAGCGCATTCAACCTAACAAACAGATTTATAATATTGGCATAGATAGTATAAATGTTACAGATGAAGCTTACTACGAACCAACAATAATCTTAATATATCTAGTATACTATTAAAATTTAACTACACAAGGATAAATGTACATATATATGAGAGTACCTAGTTACGTTAAAATTATTCACATAGTGTAAATTATAGTTGAATTCCGCTATAATATAATAATAGTATAAGCGCTACAAATCACCATTACAATCGGACCATTAAGCACATGTCCCTTATTTCAATGCATTGCAGTCCACAAATAGTGAGCAATACTCAACAAGCGCGAGTAATTAAATTTTCGTCAAACATCATGGTCACAATAGTAAATCGTCAGTGTTTGACATTATTGAGAGGTCTAACTTGATTTGGATGGGTTATTTGGAATTTGTATTCAAAATTGATTTTAAATTTTCCAGTTAATTAAATATTTCAACGTTTTCTATTGTTTTATATATTTTTGTCTTAATAAGGAAAAATGCTGCCTTTTTCCATATAACATGTTCCAGCCTTTGTTTTGTGTGAGCGCGAAAAATGAAAATAATAAATTTCCTAGTATGTAGTGTGGGGATTGAACTTTAAACCATCGCAGACTCTATTCTACTGTGCCAAGATGACAAGTTTAAATCCAATTCGACAGAGTAAGCATAATTGTTCAATTTCAGCCAAGACTTTGTGTTTTGGATGGTGGAAACCTAACCATTTCATTTATTCAATTAAAGAGGAAATAAACGAAGTATGTATATAATTATTATGTTTATATGTAACATATATTTTTCCTTTCTATCTAAATATTTTAATTATAATTTAAATTTCTTGTCAATAAAGTCAAAATTCATAACATGCATTAAACATTAAAAATCTTTA
>JAEBDU010006270.1:0-15298 GCA_016802625.1 Heliconius numata | reverse complement strand
AAGATAATTTTTATAAGAGCATGTTGACAGTGAACGATGACACAATACAGACAAAATGACAGAAGCTCTCTAAACATTTTTGCTTTTGTGATATACAGGGTGGAATTGTCAGCACAACTTTAAATGAAACCACAGTTTTAACTACTCTATAAAAGCCTAATATAATTCAGAAAAAAAAATAATTCCCAAAAATGAAAAAGTTATTTTTTCAAACAAAATAAATAATAAAATTATCGTTTTGAAATAAAACGCCATTTATAAAGTATAACATAGGCACGCACACACTTACCTGTCAAAGCGGCAACGTCGAACACTTATGTGTGCGTCACACGAAATACAGATATGGATAAAAATCGGGAAATGAAAAAAAAGTCCTACATCCAAACTGTTGAGGTACCTTGATTAATTTTTTAAATTCTGGGTTTGAAATATTTTACCCTATATGCAGTTTCAGTAAAAGGAGCGCTGCCTCTTCCACCCTGTATATATGATTGTATATCTTTAATTGCAAAGTGTACATTGATGCACAAAATCAGTTATTTTTTTTATAATTATGCACTAATTGCATATTTATAAAAAAAATAACAAATCTTCATTTAATTGTTTTTAAAAAAAAATGTTTAAATCGTAATTTTCTACCCTATATACAATAACAACTAACCCTAGTCTATAAGCAATATTGTTTATATGCATAATGAGTCACTGGTCACTTGAATAAAGTATATTATTATTATATATAATAATATTCTATAGCAAAGAATGTTATAATTATTTTTTACTCATCCATATTAAATTTCAAATATAGACTACGCTAACGAAGCCAAGACTGTTAGCTCGTATCACATGGAACATGTCGTAGGCACTCTACACTGAAGCTAAAAATGAAGAAAATACCACACATAATAAGATACTCACAACATATTTATATACTTATACTCGTATATAATATTTTCATTAAATCTAACCCACTTTAAATAGCATTTAATGAGTAATTAGTTTTACTTTCTCAAAATAAATAATTTGCAAGATATGTATAACTAACTGAGAAGCTCACTAAAAGTAATAATTTAAAACAAACATGTTCTACGTTTATATATTTTTATGAAAATTCTTATACTGAAACAACACTGGTTTATTGTAAGAATTTTCTACGTATTCCTTTCTCTATCTAATTGGTTAAATAACTCCGCTTGGTGTTTCTAATAACAAAAGATTAATCATTATCAGTATATCAGTATATACACTTTATTTATAATATTAATCTGAAGTTATTATTTACTATTCAGAAAATTAATAGTATTATTTCAGTTTATAAGTAGGTATAGTCTTTTTGTGAGTATAGTTTGCTATATAACGATTGTATGTTAAAATTTCCATTATATTATTTTTTTGCATTCTTCGCAATACAGGAGAGACAAGTGAAGTGTACCTAATATGACAATATTTGAAACATATCACTTTTAAGTATCCAGTTTTGTTGTGAATTCTACTATAAGCTTATATAAATGTTTTAGATGAAGGAAGAAAAACAAATATGATATGCATAAAAGTAAAAATAACACCCTATTAAGATTTTTTCTGAATCCTGTTATCACTTTAAAGTAAATAAAAAAATATAAAAAACAATCGTTTATCTTAAAAGTCGTATTAAATCTAAAAATAATTGATGTAGAGTTGTTGTTACAGTCGCGTTAATAAGAAATGTAAATATTTTTATGGCGTACAAACTCATTGCAGAGCCGACAGTAATTTTAATTAAGCTTCGGGCTCTTTATAATCTATATTTATGATATAAAAGTTGCCTACAACAAGCGTTAATATTTGTTTGGAATTTTTAGTTTTATCTACTAGAAAAATATTAAAAACTAACTTTATATATAACATATATCATCAAATATGATAAATGAGTACTTTAGAAAAAAAACATTCATTCCCTCGAGTGGAAATCGAACCCACAACGGTCTTGTTATGGTCACATCCTTGTGCCTAATACTACCTAAATATATTTTCCTTACAAAAGTTCAGTTAAAATCACACAAACAATTACCTCAAAATAGTAAAACTCAGATCGGTTGGAGGGTCGTACTGATCTTGAAATGGGATTAAATGGATTGAATGGTATTGCAAATTGACCAAACATCGAGGCAAAATACCCGCATACACTGGAGCACTGTAATTGAATAAATTTGCATAAAAACTGAAAATAAAAACCCAGATTTACCACTGCAAGGGCAATTTTTTTTTATCTATTTTAATATGCTTTGATTTCTCCACTCTCTCTTTGATGGCATTACGAAAGGAGAAGTTCCCACTGACTGTTATAGACGCACGCACAGCCGTAACCGCTAATGGTAGAAACGTGAAATTTGGACAGGTGTTTATTTTCATAATATAAATATTCACTAAGGATTTTGAAATATTTTAACCCTAAAGCAATGAAATAGGGGTTGAAAGTTTGTATGGAAAAATCTTTAAATTGGCAACAATTCTTATAAAATTTAAAATTTTATATTTAGCCTATCATTTCTCCAAGATTATATGCATTATTTACTTTCTTTAGATAGATACCAACCAACTCCTATACCTTTTCGGCCCACAGCTAACATTTATCTTATTCTCAGCCCACGTGTAATATGTACCTTGCTTTATAATTCTTTCATTGATGACTTTAATATAGGGGTTCATTCTTTTCTTTGAAATATTACTTTAGAAAAACATATACAGGGTGGAAGAGGCAGCGCTTCTTTTACTGAAACTGCATATAGGGTAAAATATTTCAAACCCAGAATTAAAAAAAATAATCAAGGTACCTCAACGGTATATATATATACCGTTGAGGTACCTGTATATTTTCTTTTTTATTTTACAAATTTGCTATTTAAATTAAGCTAACATAGAATCTTACCAAATATTGAACATAAAATGAAAATAGCACTGCCTATCGAGTTTTCAAGTTTATGATGAGATACACGAGGGTGTAGCGCCTTTCTAGTTTCTCTACATAAATTTGAAAAACAACTCCTCATTTTAGTGTTTTCAATAATTTCGAAAAGAAATTGAAAAAAAATCAGCTTCACGCTGTATCCCGCACACAGCAGGGTAGGCAGACGGAACATAACATAATCACATCTAAATTCCATGACAATTTTTTTTATTGATCGATTTGATACTATTTTGCGAATTCATGTTGAATAAACTGCAAATTGACATTATCGGTATTGCCATTTATTCAGCTGAACAGTTTACATGTTCGCATTAGTTCCATTCAAATATAAAGATGGGGGCAGCTAGTAGTTTTGTTTTAGTCTAATAGTCTAATAGCCCGTCGTGGCGCAGCGGCACAAGGGTGTGACTGTAACGCGACGGTTGTGGGTTTGATCCCCAATCGAGGAAGTGAAATATTTATTTACGTTTATATTTCCATTTCGTCGCTCCGGTATCGGAGGCAAAGCGCAGCATTGAGTTCCACTCAACACGCAATACCTCCAGAATTCGGCAGAAAGTGGGGAACGGAGTGTCTTAACACTAGGTTTCCTGCGGGATACAACGTGAAGCTGAAGAAGAATAATTGTAGTTAATTTTATTCAAATTAAATTAAGCAATAAAATTGATAATATTAAGTTATTTCTTTACTGTGTAATACAAAGTTAAGTAATTTAAAATAACAACAGGAACATATATAAATGCATTCTCTAGGGATATTTTCAATTTGCACTCGGCGTGCTCTGATTTGGTTTTTACTTCCATTATTAAAACAAGGCACTGACGTGGAATAAGCTACGAAAGGTAAAAGCAAAAGTGAAATAGGAAAGCCGAATAAATTTTCAAAAAATGTGCACTTTACGTTTAGAATTTCAATTTTTAGTAGAAAAAATTCAAACGTTGTCTTATAAAGAGGAAGTCAGGCTTGTGATTCAAAAAAATAGGGTTAATTGAAAAGTAAAATTTTACCTTCCTCAGATTTTCATCCTCCGGGGGATAAGACCACCAGGATGACGGCGAGTGATACTTGAGAAAAATAACACAACATGCATTTTATTTCATACTTAATATATATTTTAAAATAAAAATTTATAGTTTTGTTAATTAAGATTATGTTTTGTTATATAAGAAATATTAATATTTCAAATATTTCCTTTATTTTTAGTCAACATTTGTCATAACTTCATGGTATTCGATAGTGTGCAAAGTCGATTGCAAATCTGGACAACTAAATTGATAGACATCATCAATACAAAGGAAATAGAAACCCGTGCCCTGTTATAAACAAGAGACGATTTCGATATTACACGAATGCAACTTGAAATATGTATTTCGTTATTTTATTATCGACAGTACGATTTTTATTTTATATGGCAATCTAATAAATTTATTTTAATTGGAGTATTTACTTTTACTATGAGATTAAGATGCTATTTAGTTTAAAAACTTGACATTATTACTTCAACTATTTTTTTTAATCTCTCCTCCTAAATTAATTTCTCTGAAATTTGTATTTCGTCGATTGAGTTCTACGAAATAAAATTATTAAAGACTGTCCGTATAACATGTATGTAAAATTTTTTATTGTATTGCCTTTTATATATATTATTTAAAATACAATAATTTCAAAAATAACATTTACTAAATTTAAATTAAATTAATATTTTGCTCATTTCCTATGTTTTATAATTTAATAATTTATCTAGAATTTAATATAAGTAACCTTTTCGATTGAAGTGACATCTATAGTTCTATAACATTTGACATTCAATCATTAATGTTTTCACAAATACCAGATAACTAGACTGTAACAATTGACATAATAAAATTAAAATTAAAATATGTCTAGCGAGGCCCAAGAAAGCAGAGAAAAGAGACAAGACACACCTTCGCCACCTTTACCAGTTTATAAATCGGGAAAGTCTATCGGCATATCAACAGGCAATTTTAGACAATTACGTTTTGGTAGCGTTTTACGGACATGGACTGAGATTTCCAAAATTAATTTCTTATCTGCACTTTCTTTAGATGACGTGCCCAAAGGTATAAGTTTCCTTGTTTTTCTATTACCTCCTAAAATAAAACAAAAAACTTAATTTTTTTTAAACTTAAGCTTCCTATTTTTTCCCAATTAACATATTATGTTTTATTATTTTAAGAACAATTTTTACGAAGTCTAAGCATAGTTCCGAGATTTATAAGTCGCAAAAGCAATGACAGCATTACATCAGAACATGTAAGCGATAGTTATTATCAAAATATTTTCAATTAATAGTTTAAGATAAAAAAAAACTGGACAAACGCGAGTATATAATCAAAAAAACTCTATTACCATTAAGTCAAGTCTAAATAAGTAATAGAAATAAATATAGAGGGTGAAAAATACGTGGAAAGATCCATAAAAATATGAGAACACTAAGTATTTTTAATAACAATTAAGACATTCTATTTCGAATGTCATACGAATCCATGAAAAAAAAAATCCAGTTAATCTAACTGCCAGCAGCTTTCATTTTATTTCTAAATATTTTTTTTTATATTTCAGAATAAAATATACAATTAATAGAACAATACAACCTTTCTTATTCCGTTTAACAAGCTGACATGTCTTCCATACAATAATGTCTTGACCTACAATAATATGCTTTTGGTTTCAACTTGTAATTAAAAAACAATAAAACTAAAATCTAAATATCTTAGAAATATTATCTTACGAGTAAATAAATCTCGCTTACAGTTTTCCGCAACCGTAACGCCTTTGTTAAATGAAGGCCAACTCTGGGGTTGTTTTTATAACTTCCCAGAATTGTATGATAATGTTTATTCGCCAATCGTTCGTATAAGAAATATTGAGGATATTCCGGATGCTGGGGATGGGGTCCTCACACGAGACATGGTCGCCGTTTGCCTTAGCTATTTGAAACGTACACCAATTTTGGGGGATTACGTTTTTATTAAATTAGATGTATCATCTAAGGTAAATGAATGTGAACTGTAAAATAATATTTCTATGATTTCTATTATTATTTTCTCCTCCTATAAATTTATGAGTAATTTATTTGTATTAGTACTTTTTTAGCTTAAAGCTGGCCATACGCGTAACGACATGTTTGTGCAAGCTTAGACTTGTACAAATACAGGTATTTCAGAGGTGACCACAAAGGGCTGGAGAGGACGTTGCGTGTCGAGTGGCAGAACTTCACGCCAAGCTTTGCCTCGTTACAAGTGCGAGCAGATTAAAACGTTAAATATTTCATTTCCTCGAATAGGAATTGAACCCACAACCTGACGTTTATAGTCTCACACCAGTGCCCCTGCACCACGACTGGCCTAATTTTCCTTATTTTACCCTTAAATAAAATTATAATTGATTTATATTAACACTTAATGTAAATATTTTTGTAGCTTCTAAAGGATATTGACGTACTGCAGCATTACAAATATTTGGTATATCTCGATGTGTCATCGAACTTTTTAACGGAAATTAAAGTGCTTTCAAATCTATTGTATTTGCAATATCTCTCACTAGACTTTAACAGACTGGCCACAGTCTTGGATTATGAAACTGGTAAGTTGTTTATTATATATTCATTAAATTTCTAACGTTGATTTTGTAAATCATTTAAACCTCCTAATCTTAATTTCGTAGCACAGTGGTTTTTAACTGAAGTCCATTATAAATACAATGCCGTTAAAGAGATTCGTGATATTAGTGATTTTTGGTCAATTACTACATTGGATCTGTCACATAATAATATTAAAAATATAAGCGGGTTACAAAGGCTGAGGTAAGATTATAAGATTTATTAAGTAGAATATACAGGGTGTCCCAGGAGTCAACGATAAAACGAAAACAGGTGATAGACCAAGTCGTGACAGTTATGAGAAAAATATTAAAAAAAATCTGTGTCATGTATTTTTCATATTATATTGATTTTAAAAAATATCGGAAAACCGACACCCTGTGATGATTTTTCAAGTCCTAAGACTACAAATATTACTCTTTTTTGATTTTTTTTTCAGTAATGTAATCATGAGTAACCCTTCTGTGAATTACAGTTTAAGATTTAAACATACCTGCATCAGTTTTCAATAAAATGTGGTGTTTTTGCCAAACATTAAATTCAAAATATTTACTACACCCAACTTTAACCGACTGTACTGTAAAAAAAATGTACTACACTGTTTTTTCAAGTAACTTTAAAAGTTTGCGCATTTAATCTGGATTCCGAAATGGTACAATACTTGCTGAATTACTTCTTTGTTGTTCATCACAGGGTGTCGGTTTTTCTGATATTTTTAAAAATCTATATAATATGAAAAATACATGACAGATTTTTTTTAATATTTTTCTCATAACTGTCACGACTTGGTCTATCACCTGTTTTCGTTTTATCGTTGACTCCTGGGACACTCTGTATACTTTTCTATTTTATTTATCAATATGTTAAGCTAAAAAAACATAACGTTATTCGCTGCTTTTGACCAAAAAAAATTGCGTAATAAATAATGGAAAAGGCTGCCGTCTTATCAAATTATAAAAGTCAACATCGAAAAAACCTTCAAATCCAGAATATTTATATCTGTACTGAACTTTTCTACGACTCGTCTTAATTGCTACGACGACATTAAATCTTACTAATTGAATTATTTTTATACTCAAATCTATGTAGCTTCAGCAATATTTGTTTAAAAATTACTATAAACATCAATTTACTTTTAAAAAAAACTATAAATAACAAGTCTTTTTTGTTTTCAGCTTCACGTTGTATCCCGCACATAGTAGGCCCTCTGCCTACCTAGAGTTAAGACACTCCGTTCCCCTCCGACTTCAAAATTATAAAATCTTTCTTTATTAATTTTTCTCACTTTATGTTAAGTAAATTTATTTTTTACTCTTGTTTGAAGTCGGTTTTCGTTTTGTTAAAAATTATTATATTTATTCCTTCTTTTATATTCCTCAATTCTCCGTCAGATATTTGCGAAAGCTGGATCTCTCTTACAATCACATCCAGCGGCTGGACAACCTCAATCACATGCGTCTCTTGTGGCTGGACGTGTCTTATAACAACATATCGACCTTCGAATTCGGTTCGGACGGGGGACTGTGGACATTGTTGCATCTGGAGTATTTAAATTTGAATGAAAATAATCTCGTCACTATGAAAATATTCGCGGGCTGTAACAGGTATGTATATAATTACTCTTTTTCCGTATATTAATTTTCAATCATAAATATCGTGATAAGTCTAGGATCCCATTGCAGAAATCTGCAGGTATCTGTTTTCTTAATGAAAACATATTTTTAAGAATAGATTACACAAGGGTTGCCTAGAAATATTGGGACGCAATGAGCGTTAATTAAATTTATGGTAATTAGTTATCCTACATCATTTGAAAGAGAATCACATACGTAATTGTCAGAAAAATTAAGTTTAAGTAAGTCACGTAATGTTGATTATTTGCACTCACGCGTTTTTCAACTCCGTGCTTTGCCTCGTTACCACTACAAGTAAATGAACATATTAAGTATTTCATTTCCTCGAGTGGAAATCGAACCCACGACCACTCACATGAATGTGCCCGTGAGCCAATATTTTTGCTATATCTGATTATATATTTAAGAAGAGTAATTCAGTATTATGAAAGCTAAATTGAATTTTACTTACGACCACAATATTACTTTTACTATTCAACAGAAATAATATTTAAACAAGGCAAGATAGTTATTTTTAAAATAACGTTCGTTTTAGTACTTAGTTCCGAGTGTTTCTCGTATATTACAAATTCCCATAATACCAATTAAATGTAGATTGCGGGAACTTCACGCCAGGAACAATAGCTTCGGCACGCTGCTGGAGTTGGCGGTGTACATGAAGAACATGAGACGTTTGAACCTTCTCGACTTGCGCTCCAACCCTGTCTGTAGCATCAGAGGTTATAACGACGTAGTATATAATACATTTCCATCAATATTGAGTTTGGATGCTAAAGATGTAGATCCTGTGGAACAGGTAAGAAATATTTAATTCTTTGCACTATAGTTTACAGTTTAGAGGCCATCGTGACACAGTGCTACAAACGTGCGATTGGAAACGTGATGGTTGTGGATTCGATTCTCACTGGGGTATGAATGATTATTTATTAATATTTTCCTTTCTTAGCTCTGGTAACAAGGCACACCACACACAAGGTAATGGTAAGTGCGGCATTGAGTTTCACCTCTCAAGACGCAGTATCTCTTAAATTAAGCGAAAAGTGAGAAACGGAGTGTCTTAACTCTATGTTCCCTCTGCCTACCCTGCTATTTTTTAATATTAATGGTCTGGTTTAAAATGAAAATACCTGTAGATATATATCTAACTACTATAGTTCCACAATATATCTTACCTTTATGAAACCAACTCTCCCTTACGTTTCAATGCCACTACTAAATTTCTAACTCAACCACAATTCTAACAATAGTATGAGAGGCAGCTAAGTGTTCTTTGGCAATTTTATTTTATCTATTTATATCTATACTTATAATAAAATAGTAAGACGGTCGATGTCTGTACTTGGAAGATATTTAAAAACAATGTTATTGGGAACCTTTAATAACGTTACAAAACTCAAAACAATGATTTTTAATATTTTTGTCTGTTTGTCTGTGCGTTTGTTTTCGCTAATCTCAGAATCGGCTTGATCGATTTAGATGCGGTTTTCACCATTGGATTCTGGCAAGCTCCTGAAAATATCTAGGGTTTATTTTATTACAATCGGTTCATAAATAAAAAGTTATGTCAATTTAAAGTAAACTTAGTTAGGTCGGTTTTTCGTAAATACATGTAAATAAACATTTGTATTATATAATTTGTTAGTAAATTTCAATATTAAGTTACCAAATAACATATTATGATTATTTAAACTATAGGGATAACTAGGTCTTAGGGCATATTAAATATTCTAATATGAGTAAAGCCGTATAATATTATACGACTAACGTTAAAGTCTAACGTTGACACCGAGAATATATCGTCTTTAATATATTTCTGTTGTTACAAAGAAGTAGGCATAGCTTTGATATTTTCAATTTTTAATCTTCCTATTAACGTATATATAAAATCTTTTTGAATTTTTTTATATATTGAGAATATACTTTTATAAAATTAGTGAATCAATTTTACATTTTTAAATATAAATTATTATTAAAAAAAAATACATTTAAAAATATAAAAAAACCACTCTTCCGAGGGCGGGACGAGGGTCCAAGCCATCGGTGGCTAGGGCTCCAGAGAGAGGAACCTTCGCACAATACGTGCCGTCTCAAGTAATACTGCCTTCTGTATCCGGTTCTTAATCCAACAGCTAAGCGATAGCCTCTTAAGGTGTTGGTCGAGGCTTATCGCTATTTTTTTTTTATATATTATTATTATTATTTACTTTATGCATAAGGTCACTTTCATGCTAAAATTACGCTAGTATTCTTCAAAGTGATTCATTATTATTATTAAATTATTATATGAAAACCAATATTTTTTCTAATATACGAGGATTTATCAAAAATATTTTTAGAGAATTTCAAAAATGAACATGAAGCCAGATATTAACACGTTCGCCTCGCACCGTCTTCTACGCTTGCTCTACATTCAGCAGCTGTCACGATCTCAAGTCTCCCAGTACACACCACCCGCCGACAATACTGATATTCCCATAGTAGTTATTGTTGGATATGAAGCTGTTGGGAAAGGTATTGGAAATTTTATTAATAAAATCATAGTTTTATTTATTAAATTGTTAAATTTAAAGGAATAAAAAAGAAGAAGAAAAGCCTTTACGGAAGCGCAGGTACAAGCGTGTGATGGTTATCGGGAATTGTGTAACAGAATGATTGTGGATTTGATTCTTGAGAATGAAATATTTAATATTTTCATGTATTATCTTAGCTCTGGTAACCAGGCAAAGCCTGGCTTTAAGTTCGACTAGTCAACACACAATGCCTCAAGAATTAAGTGGAAAGAGGGGAACGGAGTGCCCTTATCTAGTGTTCCCAGGTTCGCTCTGCCTACCATGCTTTGTGTGTGAAGCTAAAGTACTATCTTTATATATTTATATCCATAGCCATTAGATTAGGCTAGCAACGAATAGTATAACGACGAATACTGAATAATTGGCGACCCAGAAAGTTAGGCAAAACTATTTGGGCCGGTGTGTGGTTTCACTCAACTTTATGGATTGCTTCGTGGTGATAGCAAAAAAAATACCGATGAAACTCATTAGAAAATAATGTAATTTCAACAGGAATAAATAATTTTTAATAAAAATGTATAATCAATATAGTGTAGGCAGAGGGAGCCTAGTGTTAAGACACTTCGTTCCCCACTTTCTGCCGAATTCTGAAGGCATTGAGTGTTGAGTGGCAGAACTGAACGCCGCGCTTTGCTTCGACATCAGAGCGAAGAAATGGAAATATAAACGTAAATAAAGATTTCACTTTCTCGAGTGGGGATCGAACCCACAACCGTCGCGTTACAGTCACAGCCTTGTGCCGCTGCGCCTCGACGGCCTCAAATTTGCTATAAAATAGTACCTATATGGAAACCATTCATGTGATGGATACATCACTACTATTGAATAAAACCTCCAGCTCTAAACCACTTCGCCATTAAGTACGGGCACTAAATCGCCCATAATTTAGAGAACAAGATGGCTACCAGAGCCAAGTGCCATTAGCAGCACGCCAAAACATCGCAGTTCTAACAATCCTATGCATAAAAAGTCCAATTTCTATTGTACCTTGGCTCGACGCCGAATTATACATTGAAATTGTTTTGTATCACTTTTAGAAGAAAAAATCGTACCTATGCCTTATTTTTCATTCTAAAATACAATATTCTTATTGTAATAATTAATTATGTTATATAGGTTTCATAATTTGGCTTATAAACTAACATAAGTTACGTAGACTAGATAGGTAATTAAAAAAATAAAAAAAAAATTAAATCAGCGTCACGCTGTATACACAGCAGGGTAGGCAGCGGGAACCTAGTATTAAGATACTCCGTTCCCCACTTTCTGCCAAATTCTAGAGGCATTGTGTGTTGAGTGGCAAAACTCAACTCCGCGCTCTGCCTCGACACAGGAGCGAAGAAATGGAAATATAAACGTATATAAAAAAAGTAAAATAATAGGTTTAGATTTTAAAACCAATATGTATGTAATTTCTACGAGTGGGTGAAAGTAGATATCGTAGAAGCTTATCATAAATTTTCATAACCTATCCTACATATAGATTAGATAGATTTGTAAAACTAATAAATAATTGAAATTATTAATAAAAAAAAATATATTAACTAATATAATATTTTAATTTTTCAGGTACTCTCTCACGTCAACTCGCTTTGAAATGTACAAATATTGAACTGGCATTGCAGCATACCACAGCTTTCTACCATTTGCCAGACCACTACAAAGTTATAACGAGAAGGGAGTTTGACGACATGTTGTTAAACGGCGACCTGCTAACGTACTCTGAAATGAACGGCGAATCTTATGGATTGAGTTAGTATACCTTATTATATCGACATCTATAAGAAGTAGGATTTTAGACTTTGAATTTACTCTAGTATTAACAAATATTTATTTATGAATATATCAGCTAAAAGTAACAGAAATACTAAAAGAATTCTTTGTTTATTTATTGTTCTATCGTCGATCTTTCAAGTAGCAATTTTTTTACAAATACCGTCGAATATATATCTTTTATTTATCCAGAACATTTGTTATTACATATTATCATTTCTCGATAAATATATTTAAGGTCGAGAGGAAGCATTTATAAACGATGGTAAAGTAAAAATCGTTACAATGGATTTAGTCGGGGCTCTTATGTTGAAATTACGAGGGTATCGGCCGTATTTGATATTGGCGTTCTGTTTGGATAAGCAGGCTCTTGCTTATAGACAACAAGAACGGAAAGAGTAAGAAATAATTATACATTTAACCTATAAACTTCAGTAATAAATCTTCTTCTTCTGCTTCTTCCGTGCCTTTGCCTTTATTTGGGGTTGGCCCTCCTCGTATTCCGTATACTATTTATTATAATTACATATAAAGATATAACATTTAAATGTATAGAAATCGAAAGATGTATACGGAGACCGAAGAATTTGGCGCTTCAGTCCCTCTGGCTAGCCCGTTAGAATAATTTATATTATAATTTTTTTTGTAAGATTCAGAAATGCCGCCTGCCTAAAGAAACAATCTATGAATATGACCATGGAAATATCAACCCTGCAAGTGGTACTCTCTGGGCGGATAATTATAAGCGGCATTCTTAATGAGATTCTGCAGGTGACTCCTTCTATTGTTATAAAATATATGAATATTTTTATAATAATAATATTTTTCAAAGTGGTGTGGAATACCACTTGGAAAATAAAAATGAGTATCTTCAGATTTTTATTTATATTTTAATTATACGTAGAAAGAAATTATTTTTAATGAAAAATAATCTGTTAATAATACTATAAATACGTCAGAGTCGATTGACATGTAGATTAAAAATCTATGTTATTTTTATTTTTTATCTATTTTTCCATTTTTAGGTCATACCAGGCGATATTGACCACTACGAGTTTGTAATGGGCTCAAACTGTTCTCTATTGATGAATAGTGACGATGAAAACGAAAAGTTCGACAAAGCCTCAAAGAGAATTGTAACACCGACGTCTGTATGTATTTTCAGTATAAAAGTCTATGATGACCAACACTCTTTCGTATGTATTTTATATATTATTTACAAGGGATGTTGCACGAAAATTTAAATAGTTTTATTTAAAAATTAACACTATACGAAGCATTGCAAAATAAAAAATAATAAATTAAACAGATTTTTTAGATTGACGACTATGGTTTATTAATCTTTTTTACATAAATATCATTAAATATTCTTAATCTTCAATAACTGGTATAGGTATCGATGAAAGCTCTGGCTAAGCTAAAGTTTAAATTCCAATTTTTGTACGGGACCCTCGATGGGCGAGCCCGACTCGCGCTTGTCCAGTTTTTTCATTCTTTATTGTCATTCTGTAGTTTAAACAGTAAATTACTTAGAAAACAAGTATTTTATTCTGGTTGTTACCTACATAAAATGCCATGAGCCATTTTCAAAAATGTTTTCAACTTTATTTTCTTGTAAATGCATTGTAGATGTGCATTAAGGTATCCATGTAACGTTTCTGTGTACAGAGTCCCGTAACCGTCAGTAGCAATAAAGAAACGTACAAACAGAATAGCGAAACCTCTAGCATTTTCTCCATATATCAAGAACCACAGAATATCGATACCGACGAATATGTCAGCGATGTTTGTGGCTTGCAATCGAATCAAGTGAAGACTCAATTTAAAACGTAAATTTACTATTATCAATGCTAATGAAAGTTATTATTTGTTTTAAAAACTTATAGGTACCTATTTACATATATCTATATATGTATATACCTACTCTTTTTTAGCTTCACATTGTAACCCGCTCATAGCAATAGTAGCAGCATAGGTAAGCAGAGGGAACCTTATGTTAAGACACTCAGTTCTTCATTTTTCCCCCAAATTCTAGAGGCATAGCGTGTTTAGTGGCCTTGCTTTGCCTCGACACCAGAGAACGGAGAAATAAAAAAATATATATATTTAATTTCCTCGAGTGAGGATCGAACCCACAACACCCCCTTGTACCTCTGCGCCACTACTGGCCCCAAATTGATAATAATTAATAAAACTATATACTTATCAAATGATATATGATAATATAGTCTCATTAATGATTACTATTTTGTATTATTATAATGTTACGATGAAAATAAGACCTTAAATTACAGATCCTCTCTAAATGAAGGGTTCCAAAATAAGCACCGCCGAAATAGTGGATTACGTAAAAGTATTGATAATAAATATACATCTTCCTCTTGGAAAGGTACTTATTATATAATATTAAAAATATTTTATATTCTATAATAAAAGAAAAACAATTATTAAAAATGCATAGTTCGGTATATAAAATTGACATTAAATTGACAACCATAACTTTGAAACGCATATATGCAACTAAATGTTGTTATTAAATTTTTTATTCAAACAATTAAGAAAAGCTTTAAGCTTTGTTAGTTAATTTTGTCCAAATGCGCCATTACTGTTGTCACATAGAAATTATTGCCTACTATATTTCGAAACTATTTTCAGTAGGCAGTTATATATTATAGTAATTAAATATATATAATATATTTTATATATAGGAAAGAAATTTAATTTAAAAAAATATTTAAAGGATTCGCGAACAGCA
>JAEBDU010006268.1:0-16444 GCA_016802625.1 Heliconius numata | reverse complement strand
TATAATCAATTTTTTACCAAAAAAAAACAAACTTTCTAAATTTTCACCGGATCCCATAATCGGAACCTAACCAATCTTTCACCAAATTATCCTTGAAGTGTATCCTTTCAAATAAAAAAAGAATCATCAAAATCGGTTGGCGCGACATTGAGTTATTCGTCTATTTGTCGCGCACATACCTAATGCAAATTTAAGACTTATGTGATTTTCTCATAGATACCATTGTCAGACATGGACCAAAAAAAAATGGGACCATTCGGGAAGCTTCACCTTTCAAACAAAAAAAAAATTTTCAAAATCGGTTCACCCAGTCAAAAGTTATGAGGTAACAAACATAAAAAAAAATAAAAATAAAAAAAAAAATAAAAAAAAAAAAAAATACAGTCGAATTGATAACCTCCTTTTCTTACAGAAGTCGGTTAAAAAGAGTAAAAATATTGTAGTGTCTCATTAGTATGTTTATGATTAGTCTTCGCAATTACAACATGGTGGTACAGTGTTCCTTGTTTGGCAGTACAAAATATATCTTTAGTAAATGCCTTCTAATCTTCAAATATATAAACATTCTTTAAATTATTTTTAGTAAATAATTAAATATACAGGTAAAGCAAACAAAGCCTGCACTCAAAACTTTTCGAGACATAGCTTATTGAGTTGCGGAACTCTACCCCGTGCTTTAGCTACTAAAACGGAAAAATTAAAAAAAGTTTAGCATAATCTTTCTCCCTGAGAGGAAATAGAACCTACAACCATCGCGCTTACACGCTGTTCCATTGCCTAGCCACAGCGGCCTTCATGTATTACGTTTCTATCTATTACTAAAAGAACTGCCAAATCAATCACTGCGTCCCATAGCTATCTCTTTTACTGATTTAGAGTAGGTGGGTGGCGGATTTAGCTTTTTAGTCCCATTTCCGTTGAAATCTAAGTTTATAGTATAAAAAGATATCAAAAGTATTCTTGAATCAATATCAAAGAAGTTTTTTCTTTACTTTACTGTGCGTAGACATGAAAAGTTTATAAAGTTTTATATCGGCACCGATTTTTATAAAAATTCAAAATTCAGACCCTTAAAAATATTTCATTGAACACATGTTTCATGGTGTATTAGAAGTCACCCCTAAGGGTACAAATAAGCAGGCGAAGCTGCGCGCTTCCGCTAGTTACACATAAATCAAGTAATAGGAAACGCGCCAGTAAGTTAACAAGTTAAGTAATAAATCAAACCCTCACATTTGTTAAGACAATTATCTATGTTGATTTATGTCTTGTTTCAAATGTTTCTAAGTATAAACGTGTAAACATATTTATATAAATAGAATTTCTTATACATATGCAAACTAGCTTTTAACTGTGCCTTTAACCGTGTGAACAAATGTAGGTAACTATGAGTTTAACACATGTCTGTGGTAGCACAAATATAAGTCTCTCTCTCTCTCTCTCCTGTGCTTTATTAGTCAAATCTGATGGTGGTCTGCTTTCCTCGTGTTTTCTCTCCACTTCGATCGACTGGACGCATCGCGAGCGGAAACGTTCGCGTTCATATCTCTCTTAATGATATCTGCCCATCTTATCTTCTGTCTTCCTCTTCTTCTGGACCCAAAGATGTTCAGGTTCATTGTGACATTTCTGATATATTCAGGTGGTTTTCTCTTTACGTGTCTGTACCATAAGAGCCGGCTCTCTTGCAGCTTGTCGTCGTACGTACGTACGTCGTCGAACGTACTCGTATCATACAGGTGTAGATGTAAGTCATCATTGTCTAAATTCACTATTGTTTTATTTCTTAAATATTCTTAAAAAAACGTAACTCAATATTTCTATTGCTTTCTATTATGGCGACAACTAACAGAAAAATAATATTGTAAAAATATATTACACAGGTAAATTTTTAAATCAAGTCTATTTAATTTTTCCGAATTTTGAACGTTGCAGGATTTGAACCCATGTCCCTTTTGACAGTTTCTTACATATAATTACATAGAGTATGAAAACGCTACTACGCCGTAGCATATATATCTTCATTACCACGTATATTAGTTTGGTTAAGCTATGTTCTCGGATGTGTACAGTAGGTAGTGTATCTTAGTATGCAGATGAATTGCTCTCGGCTTCGGGGAAGAACCTTACATTATATATGGAATTCTACTATATCTTTACTTATATGTTTATATGTGGGTTTATATATGTGGACTTTTTACTTGTTCCGGGAGAAATGTAAAGTTAAATAGTGGTGTCAGGTTCACAGCTTCACAATGTATCCCACACACAGCAGGAAAAGCTGAGGGAACCCAGTGTTAAGATACTCCGTTCGAAGAGTTCCGAAACTTCCACTTCCTACACTTACACTTCCGAGGCATAGCGTGACGTTAAGTCCAACCATTCAATATGCAGTGTCTCCAGAAAAATAAAATCGGCGGAAAATGGGGAACGGAGTGTCTTAATACAAAACTCCCTTTGCCTATCCTAGAATGAATGAAAGAATGATAGAAAAGTATTAATTCTGGAGGGCGTCGTTCATCAGCTACACTATAAACATGACATGCTCGGTGAAATGATTTGCCCTGGTAACAAGACCGACGCGGAGTGTCTCCTTGAATTTGGTCAGTGGAGAACGGGGTGCCTTGACACAAAGATTTCCCTGAGTACCCACCCTGCAATACTTACGACCTACGTACTTATGTAAAACTGCTTTTTTGTTTTTTTTCTTTAATTCTATTTAGTTAAATACTCAGTACTAAATTAAAATTAAAACTGTAATTTATGAAATAAACGTCAATTATATTTAGTCTACTTCAAAAAAGGACAAAAGGAACAACTACAAAGCTGTCTATCGCAAATCTGAAATGATCTGTAAAACGTAACCGGTCGTAAGTAATAAAATGAAAGAAAAATATAAATGAAATAGATATTTATTGCTGGTTGCATATCTAGGTCGCGCATTTCCAATTTTGTAAAACTATCCGTATATTATAAATTCGAAAGTAACTCTGTCTGTCTGTTTGTCTGTCTGTTTGTCTGTCTGTTTGTCTGTCTGTCTGTCTGTTTGTCTGTCTGTTTGTCTGTCTGTTTGTCTGTCTGTCTTTTACGCATTCAGGGCCAAACCGCTAATTTAATTGTGATAAAATACTCATATAGATACACATACTTGAGGGTCTCGGGATGAATATAGGATATTTTTTTTTCTCATATTTGTAATATTTTTGATATATACCAATATATTAAAATACTTATTAATTTGACATGCAATTTATTCCGCCATGTTAATAACAACCGTCGGTATGCGACCGTTGCTAAGCAACGATTTGCAAAGTTTATTGTTAGAAATGTCACCCAAAATGAGCTTGCTTAACGCATCTCTCTATTGAAAACTGATAATAATTTCATAAATATATTCAATAAAAATCCGTATAGTTCAAGCGGGCGTAGCCGCGTTCGGTTCCACTAGTATTTTTTAAATTTGTAATGCAAATTGAAAATGTTTATATGAAAGACTATTCTTTCTAAGTTTCGGTCTACGTTCCTCCATTCTATAGGTAAAGTCAAACCAGTAGAAAAAAAGTATTTTTAGCTTATCGCTGTCGGGAGGCAGAAGGAATGTGGTGTCAATATATTCCGTTGGGTATCTAATTTTTGAGAATTGTTTGTTGAGTGGCGAAACTCAACGCCGTACCTTGTCTTGTTACTAGAGCAGGAAAATGAAAATACTTCCTTCACCAGAATGGCTAAATACAAAAAGAATATTTTTCTTTCATTCAGTATTTTAACGCTAGGTTCTCTTTGCTAATTGCAGGACATAAAGCTAAAAGAACTAGCTAATTATTTTAAAAGAGTGTATTTCTTAATTAATCTCTTTAAGATAATAATAAATGAAAGACTTTTATTTATTTTTATATAAGTCATTTGACATTTATTTTAAAATACTTTTAATTGGACAAGTTTCAAATAAATTAACTTCACGCTGTTTCCCGCACACAGCAGAGAGTGCTAAGTCAATCCGTTACCCATTTTCTGTCTTAAAACTTTCATAGTTCCCTTTGCCTACCCTGCTATTATGTGGGATGCAGATAAAAAAAACTATTAGGATTAGATTAGATTTTTATATTCATACATTTATTCAATTTCTATCTGCTATATCAATATTATATATTTTATTTCAATTTTACACTTTATATCACAGAGAAAGGTGCGCAAAGAAAACATAGTGTCAAATCACTTCGCTTTATGTTGAAACGAAACGAAACGAAAATATTAATATTAAAAATGGCGGAAGCAAATTGTCTAAACAGATTCAAGAACAGCACGAACTTTAGTAAGCTTATTTGACGAAACTTTATATTTTAAATAACAATATGCTCGGGCGTTGCATTTCCAGTAAATATTTTATAAAGTAATTAATGTTAATGAACTAACTCGAATGTTAACTCAAGTGAAGACTATCTAACACCGAGTGGGCTTTGACTAGATTACTGCAAGTGTTTCCAAGTGAATGTATTTCAATTTGGATTTAAGTGCTTAAAGTTATATAGTTTAACTTGTAGCTATACAACTTATATTTTGTTTTTTTTAAGTTCACGTTGTGTCTCGCATAAAGCAGGGTAGGCAGAAGGAACCTTAAGACACTTCCTTCCCCACTTCCCCTAGAATTCTCCCCACTCGAGATACTGCGTGTTGAGTGTCGAAAAGCAACACAACGCTTAGCGTTGTGACCAGAGCGATGAAATGGAAATATTAATAAATAATAATTCTTAGCTCTAGGTGGGAATCGAACCCACAACCATTGCGCTTACTATCGCACGCTTGTGCCTCTGCACCAGGACGGCCTTACTGTACGTAGGAGAAAAAAAAACTTGAATTAACTAAGAATATTGAATGATCCACGAATAATTTTAAGCTTCACTAGGTTATCATGCGATTAGAATTTCAAATAACAAATTTAATATGCATATACATATGTGTGTTAAATATCATAATTAATTCAATATTAATAATTTATCATAAATTAGAACAAAATTCATCTATATTTAATCTTTAATTGAATAAATAGCCGTTTTCAACTGCACGTGTTTTTGAAAGTCAATTTGGAATAGTAATTACTGAGAATGTTTAAATGTATTTGTATGCACTGTTATATTACGACAAAATATATGAAACACATAATTTTGTTTGAGTGGCGGAACTCAACGCCGCGCTTTTTTTTAACGGACGAGGACTAACCATGGCTTTCCCAGTCCAGATGTTGTTCCATTGCTAGATGGTTACAAATATAAATTTTGTATACCTGGTCTTAGCACAGTTAAGCGGTGCGCTCTCAGTGTCTATTTTTATGGACGACAGAGAGAAGAGGCTAAATATACATTGAGATACAGGAATAGGTGATCCATGTGTCGCACTTTGCTTTTTTAAAGACTATATCTATATAAAAAGTCTTACATATTCCGTCTATTTATCACGAAATTGTTTTATGAAATATTCTTCGTATAATAACGAGAAAACTTTGAACTACTGAAAAATACTTCTATTATATTACACCTAAAAATAAAACCTATTTATAACTATATATAACTATTTATAGGAACTTCACGCAACCCACACTGAGGAAAGTTTGCGTACTGTTTAAGTTGTAGAAGAATTATAGCAGAACCAGCTTATAGTTTGTTCTGGTTAAATGCCGTTGACTTTACATCGTTTTACTATGTTTAGCTATAGTTTATTATGACGCTTTCTTGGGGCAGTGGTCTCCTCGAGGTCATACGAGGGTCGTGACTTCGATTGTCACTCGCGGAATGAATTATGTTTATTACTCCGTTACAGTAAGAAAAATGTGGCGGTAATATCCACTACTCATTACGCAATGACACGCTGATAGTGGAAAACGGAGATAGACACTTAGCTTCCTTTGACATATCCTGGTATGCGTGAAAAAGCGTGAAACAGTAATTATAGCATCACGCTGTATGCAAAGACACACACTACTTCCCCCGAATTCGTGAAAAAATTCTTCCCCCGTGAAAAAGATTTTTCACTTAAATATGAATTCGGCATCATTTTAATAAACCTTTATTAAGTTAATACATTTTAACCTTTAACAAAGCTGACTTTATTTTTTACAACAAAAGATTAAAGCAATGTATTCAAATTGTAAATTTGGCGTTTTTCGTTTCGTTTCGTTTGATTTATACAGGTATTGTTACAGGTAATAAAGTATGCAAAGGGTATTTCGATCTATGAAATTAATACTAGATGCGATGGAGATTTGACAATTATTAGTTAAACTTCACTATTTGGCAGAGAGAATTAAGCGTGTAAATACTCCGTTCTCTGCTTTCAGGCCGGCTGCTTATCTTTTTTTTTCCTTTAGCTTCACGCTAAAATAATTGTATTTTGTGTATGCCGCACAAAGTAGTGTAGGCAAAGGGAACTTGGTAGAATGGTTTGAAGACACTTCCGTTACCCACTTACCGCCGAATTCTGAAAGGAGTCCGTGTTGTGTGGTGGACTCATTACCAGAGCGAGAAAATGAAAATATTTAATCTTTTATTTCCTCGAGTGGAATTCGAACCCATAACCGTCGCGTTTACTGTCACACGATTGTGTCCCTGCACCACGAAAGCCTCTGCAATTTGCATTGAATTATTTTAAGTCATTGAGTTTAAACTTCACAGATTGTCCGTATAGTAGGGTAGGCAGAGAAAGCTTAGTGTCGATACACTCCGATCTCCTTTTGAAGCCTGACTTCGAGATATTACGTGGCGGAGATCAACGCGCTTTGTCATTGGGTTACTTTGTAAGTTATATTTTATCTAAAAATATCTTTCTCACAGTCTTTCCTTCCCCTTTTTAGAATTGATACAAAAATAGTTATACATTTAAACACAAAAAATAGAAAACCAAAAGTTTTTATACAAATAAAGGAAAATTAATAATATTTTATATTAAATTATACACTATTACACGGCGCGAAGGAAACACTTAGTGTAAAATATGGTTGAGATTTTCACTGCAGCTGGGCGGTGCGCTCGGGTTTATAGTTCCCAGGAATATTCTTACGAATGCCGTATACATATATATATATATATTTATTTTTTACTAAAAATGTTTATAAAATAAAGTTAAAAATAGCTTGAAAGTTGTGAATAGTATGAAAGTTACAATTCTTTTTGCAATATTTTTTAACTATGCTTATTCTGTGGTATGGGTTCGTTCCCCACTCAAGGGACTTATTTTTAGTACTGGTTTCTACCTACTGCTTCTGCTATATACGAGGATAAAGTGAAATGAAGCTTGTGCTAGTGTTAGAAAAAAATGTTTAAATTAACTTTTAAATAACCTTCTTCCTTAAAATTTCTAAAAGCTATATATAAGATTCATCAAATTATTGCAATTCTCTTTGTGTAACAAAATAGATTACAATATTGTCTATACATTGTTTTTATTATACGTTATAAATAATTAAAGTTTAAATAAAATAAAACAATTTAATTATCATTCCTAGAAGTGTCAATGCAAACTAACCTAGAGGAGAACTAAAAGATAAGTCAATTAAAAACTAGTTAAGCTGTTAGTTTCTGAGTTAGTAAAGTTTGTTCTTAAAGAACTGTATTTAAACTGTATTTTTGAGCTGGTCTTCTGTCACTAAGCTAATATACTCAAGTGAGAAATCACTATATCTTATTTCTTTTATAAAATAAAATCAATAATGAATAGTAAGATCATATTCAGCGGTACAGTGAAAGGAAACAGAAAATCATGGCTGAGTAACATCAAAGAATGGACTATCAAATCCTAGTAGCAAATATTCCATCTAGCATTGGACAGAGCAGCGTTTCCTTAAGCTATGTCAACTTCCAGGATTGAAGAGGCACTCTAAGAAGAAGACAAAGAAGAATCTTAAATAACAACACTAAGGTTTGTGAGATATATGAAGATTTATTTTATTCTACTCTCTCCGTTTAATTGAAAGATATTGTGTGTAAAGTAGAGGAATTCAAAATTTATTTTATATTGTAATTCCTTCATATTTCCTGGTAACGAGGCAAAGCGCAGCATTGAGTTCTACCACTCAACACGCAATGTCTCGAGAATTTGGTGGATAATGGGGAACAGAAGTGGTTAAATAGAAATAGAATTAGGTTGTTAGGTTCCCAAGGCATAAAAAATATTTATGTAAATATTCTCGAATAAGAATTGAACCCACACTTGTTCACGTCATGATACATACAAAAATATTGAAAATTAAACAATATATAATATTATTTTCAATATAAAACAAACATTAAATAAATATTTCAAACAAAAACAAACATTTCAATACTGAAAACGCAACAAGTTACTATAACGACGATGACTCTCAAGCGTCTACGGTTGACGTAGAACTCTCGTAGCAAGTGCAGTAACACGTTTTATAGCAGCCATGACGATTTAATTTTTGTATTTTTAGCTATATTTTTTTTTTGGACTTTAGCTTTTTGGTTATTTTAATGTAAATTTATTTTTATTATATTTTATTTATATACATTAATTATATAAGTGATTTTTGTAGCATCACGCTATATCTTGCAGAAATAAGCGTAGACAGAGGTAGTCTTTAAGCACTCCGTTCCTCACTTTCAATAACGAAAATGAAAAAAATCGTTTAAAACAAAAAAAAATAAAAATAATTTGTCAGTTTAAAACAAATATGTTATAAAGGCGGTTTATATAATAATATCTCTAATTTTCTGATATCCGCAACCTAAATTTAAAGATATCAACTAAAAATACATTTTCAAATAAGAAAGTAGTTGCTATAAAATGTATATGTAAACCTTTGACCTTGGCTTGACTCGTCCGTACACCGTACACCCGACATGCTCGAGGCGCTTTCGTAAACTTTACATAATGAGAACGAGTGTTTGAGCTGAACTCATATATGGTGTACCTTTATATGTATTTATATTTATTTAGCTTATGAAAAAATAAATAAAATCTGTATAAATAAGTCGATGTTGATTATAGAAAATGGCGATAGGTTTCGTAAAGGTAATAAAGTGTTATTTGACGTTTTCGTGGCGCAGTGGGACTGTAAATGCGATAATTGTGAATTCGATTCCGACTTTTTTTATAAGGTGAGGCGTTGAGTTACGTATTAACACACAATGTCTCGAATTTGGATAGAAAAAGATAGCCCTGCCTATCTGCCTAACACGCCTGGCCAATCTTAATCAGCAGTAATAAATGTTTTGGTCTGGACTTGCTGCATTTAAAAGAATCATATATAAATTTGACATAATTTGATGAAAAAGTATAGCTAAGTATATTATATTAATGATATTTTATATTAGTATCATTTGGTTTGGAATTTATACAAATAAATAAAACTTAAAAGCTCATTTAAAATCTGCTTTATATATATAATATATAACCAATCGTGTGCTGGAATATGCGAGCTAACATTGAAATGTCAAAAACAGTGACGCTTTGCAGATTGGCGTTACGCCGGCTCTTAACCACAATCATTTGTACCTAACAGTAACCACTACATTTTGGTCCACATTTAGAGGAAGGTGAAGGTTAAGCGTGTAGTAGTCCAGATAGGTAGTATGTTCAAATCCTGCAAATTTTTTTTCAGCTTAAAGCTAGACGCTGAAAAGCAGCTTCGCTCGCTTGAACTTATTTTCATAAAGGTGTTATTTTTTTTTAATATTGCAGCATTTAATGTTGATGCGAAATAATTATGTTTAATTAACTTTTAATTGCATTTATAAGATAACTCATATAATTTAATTTCGGTGCTTAACTTGGGCGTAATTGAAGAACATAGTGCTTACTAGGCTCATTCTTAACAAAACGCACATAATAAAATAATGTATAGAGTACAGACTGATTTATGTAGGGAATACTAGGAATTATATACAAACATTTAACAACCTTGTCTGAGAAACAAGTGAGATTATAACGTATAAAAGTTTCCTGGAATATTATATTAATATTTGTAAGTTCTTTATTATCTACCTGCAGAACTTTGTTTGTGATATTTTTTACAACTTCACGCTATAAATGGAGGGGTAGGTCTCTACTGTTAGACACCCCCATTCACCAGTTTCCTTCTAATTTCCTAGATATTGCGCGATAAGCGGAACTCTACTCTCCGATTGGTCTTGTTAATAGAGAGAGAGAGAGTTAATATTCATTCCGTAAAATACCGTACCACAGCAGTTTATGTACCCTGCACATAGCAGTTTAGGTAGATGAAACCTGGGAAACTAGTGATTCGTTGAAAGACACACCGTTCCCATTAAGACACTCCCACACACACCCCTGTTCCCCACTTTCCACTAACAGTGGATTTCGAAATTCCTACGGAAACTGAAAAATCAAGAAAAAGCAGACGGCCATTACTATATTATAACGAAAGATTTTGCTATAACATAAAAAAAATATATATTAGCTAACAATAAAAAGGTTAGGTAAGTTGAATGAAAAACGAAAATATGTTTTCATCATTTACCCTGTATACCGCGCACTAGGAGCCTTGACCCAGTTAGCGACGCTCAGATGCCGACCCAAAAAGCAATTCGAGTTAATATCACGAATCAACTGGTGGTTTCGACCTGTTGTTATTGTCTTAGACCAAAAATATACAATATAAAAATGATTTCTACGTAATAAATACTTATTAAGTTAGTTAAGACTTTGTTTGTGTGCTATTATCGTTTTCGTAGTTTCTATGAATAGAGAAAGAGAAAGTGTATCTCTATGTTATTTTGATGGAAAAGGTAAGGCAAGGTCACCTCATGGTTAGTGATCACCGTCGACCACGATCCCGTGTAACACCAGGGGAGTTATAGGAGAGTTGGAGAGGTGGAGAGGTGGAGATATAAGCGCTTTATGAAGGTACCCAAGTCGTATCGACCTCAAACCACTGCCTAGGCCATTCTACAGTGACGCGTATCTCTGGATTCCTTTACTTCTAATGTTTTTTACATAATAAAATAATAAATAATAAAAATATTTATTTCAGTTCCACATATTATATAGCTACATAGAAAGTAATGAGACCAACCTAGTAAGTAACTAGTATAACACTTACACGTACTAGTATTACATAACGTTGGGTAAGTTAATCGTTTTTTAGAGTACGTATGGAAAATCTAGTGTTAAGACATTTCGTTCTTTTTTTCCATTTGAAATCAAGACATTGCATGTTAAGTAGCGGAACTCAACGCCACACTTTATCTTTTAGAGTGACAAAATGAAAATAATTTATTCCCACGAATAGGAATTGAATCATCGAACCTACAACCATCGCACTTACGTATAATATATGCATAGATAAAAAGTATACGCTCCGAATATACAGTTTCATTTGGAAATTCAGCTTAAACTTTAAATTAATTTGCAATATAATAAAGTGCATTCCCCCGTTTAAATTACGGAAGGTGTTGAAAATATAGCAGTATTTTATCTACGTTACAAAGGAACACGCCCTGAAATAATATTAAACATTAAATTTGGTAGTGAGCCATTACTGTATTAATAACTAAAAAAGTCCGAAAAGCAAATGTTTTATCTCGAAAAACAAAAATCTTAGAGAAAAATGTGGATTTGATTCCCACTTGGGGGAATTAATTATTATTAGTATCTCTCTCTCTCTCTCTCTCAACACACAATGCCTCGAAAATTTGGCTAGAAGTGGGAAACGGAGCGTCTTAACACTACAATCCCTCTGTTCACCCTGCTATATACAAGAAACAGATTGAAGCTAAAAAAAGTGTTTCAATACTAGGTCTAGGTCTACCTCTACCTAACCTGCCCAAGCGGAATAGCGGGAATCTAAAAAAAACATTATAGTGTATTTCATGCCACTTCAATAACTGGATAAAACAATTCTGAGAATTTCCCATATACGTCTAAGGAATTTAATAATGTCTTTACAAAAAAATATTTGAAATAAACCAATAAATGAAAAATTAAGAACGTGAGTTAGATTACGAGTATATTCGTTGGAATTCACATTATACGTACATTATGAGTTCTCGAGTAGAATTTTCACTAGTATGTGTCTGTTAACGCGATGGTTGAGGGTTCGATATTCATTTGGGGAAATGAACTACTATTATTTCATCGCTTTGTTAAGAAAACAGAGCACGGCATTAAGTTCCGCCACTCAACACGCAATGTCACGAAAATTTGAGTGACAAAACGAGAACGGAGAATCACAACACTCAGCTCAGGGTAAGCATACCTTATTTTATAAAGCGTAAAGCTATAAGAACATATTTTCGTTTCAGGTATGGTAATGAAATATAAAGAAAAGTAAATCTTGGCCAGTAGCCATTATAAAAAGAAAATTAATGGAAACCTAAGCTAATGATTATTAATAACAAAGTTCTACATGTTTACAAATTCAAATCTAAAAAGCAAGGCACCTCTGTAATAGCAATAACAACTTAACAATAGAGATATTGTTCCACAATTATTCTAGTTGAGAGATTCAGTAACAATTAAACGAACCCAGAGTAATTTATATTATCAAATTATTTAAGGCCAAGTCCTTTTGAAATTGAGACGATAATAATTGGTTGGGGCAGTAGCAAGATAAATCTTTAAGTGTTATTCTTAAACATCTTGTAATACTCGAAATTAGTGAAAATGATACAGCTTTTACTAACGAATGCAAAATTTATAAATAAATCACTTTCCTACGGATGTTTAATGAAAATATTTCAAATCCAGTTCAACAGCAGTTTTTTGGACAATTGTATGTAAACTTTGGGCTCAAATGGCTGGCTTACCTTTTTAATGGCATCCGTGATGCGTGGATTTAAATTCTGTTATGTTAGATTTTTTTATATTTATTATTTTTCTTAAATCCTAAAAAATCCCGTCCCTTTTAACTTCCAATATTACCATTATCTGGCTGTAATGTCCGTTTGAAGATTGTCTTATCTAATTTTAACAGTAAAGTGATTTAAATGAAAATTATTAGAAGTTGAAATGCTAGCTAATATTCGTATATAATTCGAACTTTCAAGAAATTTTCCTCAATATACCGTCGGTTATGTTCCGACAGCGGCATCATTAACATGATATACTAGGACGTGTAAGCTAAGAGCAAATCAAAGTTTACTATAGACAAAGTTAAACTTTAGTTAATTGTGATATCTATATTCTGCAAATAGTATAATAGTAACTCAAGTGTGTTCGTAAAATATGCGTCTTTTATTGTCTATTTACATTTTATATCACAATTTCTTTAGTATTTTATTCATGTGCAGAAAATTCATAAATAATTATAACATAAAAGTTCAATATATGTGAACAAGCATACTTTTAGACATTTTATAAATTGAAGAAACATCTAAGAATTTTAGTTCAATCAAAACGGGTTCGACTGTCGACATTGTGACCGTGAAAAGAATAAAATACTATTACGTGATACGTTTAAAGGTTACCGACTTCATGACCTTGTCTATTTCTATCCAATGGTACAGGGTTATTCTAGGATATTCCAATAAACTTAGCTGGTATTAAGGCAAGATAAAGGAATTTGTGCTAAAATACAATAAGGGTTGAATAAAAAATATATTTAATACATATATCAGTCATTTTTTATATAAATTACGATCATATCTGAAGATGAAAACCAAATGTATGTCTATCCAGAATTGCGTGCCACGCGGTACTGGGGCCGCGCATGCCTTCTAGCCCAGGGAGTACGTCAGATCGAGTTGTAAGTTTACTACGTGGATTCAATATTAGAGGCTGCCATCTGCCGAACTTTCTTGGTAAACGAACAAGATGCACGTCCTCCCTGCATCAGCTGTCGGGGGGCACTGGAGCGGTGCAACCAGTGTGCCTGTTTCAGCCGTTATACATTCATTCATGATTGTCAAGACCATCTGTTGCTATCGTACGTGGGTTTATTTGTTCACATACTTTGTCAATACTGCCTTATGATACTTCTAAGTAAAGTTGAAGGATGGGATTTTTTTAGTTTTATACTGTTGATAATTATTTTTTTTTATCCGAAATTAAAAAAAGAATGTATGAGAGCAGAGAGTTATATAACGAAGTGATTAATGCTCATTGTCACGCATGGAACGCCATAAACTAAGAACAGAACAGAACAGAGAAACTCTCTTCGTTATGTACTATTTTATAAATTTATTTTAGCTGAGAAGTTACTTAATTTATTTGAGAATTCTGAAAATATTATTTACTAGCGACCCTCTTGCGGCTTCGCCCGCTTTTACTACTGGATTATTCATATAATGTATGTTTGCAAAGCACTTAAGATAATGTGAAAATTAGTTAAACCCTAATGCAACCCGCATTTTTGTAGTTTCTATAAGGATTTTCCAATTGTTTTACACAGCAAGGATTTTTTAGTAGGTACCGTAATTTTAAATCTTTTCAAGTACTTATTCAAATATATTTAAATTACTATTTTTAGATAGTTAAATGACTATTTTTAAACGGAAGAAATTATAAGCAAAAGCCTACCTACTAATAACTACTATAAAAAATATGAAACCAAATATATCGCGCTGAAATAATACATTTAACTCCAATTATCCAATACGTGCAAACGCATCTAAATCTTCGATCGTTGCTATAAAGGCAGGCGGGTTTTTTTTCGAGCTTGTGGTTAATGCTGAAGAGGGTATTCTGTCCCTGATGAAAAGCAAGCACTACGTGGCTGCCTGTGAGGAAAACTAAATAGAATGCATCGGCCGGGAATCGAACCCGGGCCACCCGTGTGGCAGGCGAGCATTCTACCACTGAACCACCGATGCGTGTAAGGCAGGCAGGCGCGGCGGATGCATGGCGAGTGGCGAGCCGTTTCGCAGCAAGGATTTTTTGATATTGTAACAACTTCTAAAGTACTTATTAAAATGAAAAACAGTAAAAGACAGTTTTGATCTACATTAAATGGCCAACGTAACTAATATACTTATTTATATGCTGAGAGTAAGGGATAAGTGAAACGTGAGTAACATACAGCTGATGTGTCAACGGCGGGATGTGTCAACAATTAAATGCGTTTTTCTGTAAAACTATTCGCAATTTCGAAATAGTGTAAAAAGCAAATTTTATCTTCGTTTAACGTAAAAAATTTATAAAGTATTTTAAATGATAAGGATTAATAACATTATGGAAAAATATGACTGACAATAAAATATATATTGAAATTATTATTTTTAGACAGAAAAATGATCACTACACGTTGTTCTTAAAAGATACGAATATGCCGTCGCGGACTTTTTTGTAGATTTTATTAAGAGGCACAATACTCCAGTACATTTTTTCATGTAGTACTTACCATTAAAGCAGCGCATGCGCGAAAGTGTCTCAACGGGTAGGACTTTATACACATTTATCGTATTTATGTTAATTTATATAAGAGTGTACAAATAATAAACTATATATAAACCTTCTACGAAAAATACTCGACCTAATGGTGAAAACCGTATCAAAATCCGTTGGGTGTTTTAGAAGAAGAAGAGTTAGAAACAACAGACAGACACGAAAAGCGACTTTGTTTTATAAGATACTAGCGACCCCCTTGCGGCTTCGCCCGCTTTTATTACTGGATAATTCATATAATGTATGTTTGCAAAGCACTTAAGATAATGTGAAAATTAGTTAAACCCTAATGCAACCCGCATTTTTGTAGTTTCAATAAGGATTTTCCAATTGTTTTACACAGCAAGGATTTTTTAGTAGCTACCGTAATTTTAAATCTGTGCTACTAATCTTTTCAAGTACTTATTAAAATATATTTAAATGACTATTTTTAGATAGTTAAATGACTATTTTTAAACGGAAGAAATTATAAACAAAAGCCTACCTACTAATAACTACTACAAAAAATATGAATATATCGCGCTGAAATAATACATTCAATTCCAATTATCCAATACGTGCAAACGCATCTAAATCTTCGTTGCTATGCCTCTATAGCGGGTTTTTTTTTTCGAGCTTGTGGTTAATGCTGAAGAGGGTATTCTGTCCCTGATGAAAAGCAAGCACTACGTGGCTGCCTGTGAGGAAAATTAAATAGAATGCATTGGCTGGGAATCGAACCCGGGCCGCCCGCGTGGCAGGCGAGCGTTCTACCACTGAACCACCGATGACTGCTCATAACGCGCTTGTATAAGCAAAACGTCGCGGGGCGCGTTTCGCAGCAATTATGTTTTCATATTGTAACAACTTCTAAAGTACTTATTAAAATTTAAAAACAGTAAGACAGTTTTGATCTACATTAAATGGCCAACGTAACTAATATACTTATTTATATGCTGAGAGTAAGGGATAAGTAAAACTTGAGTCGGCACAGCTGATGTGTCAACGGCGTGATGTGTCAACAATTAAATGCGTTTTTCTCTAAAACTATTCGCAATTTCGAAATAGTGCAAAAAACAAATTTTATCTTCGTTTAACGTAGAAAATTAATAAA
>JAEBDU010006267.1:0-10846 GCA_016802625.1 Heliconius numata | reverse complement strand
ATTTGAGTTATATAATAATTTTAATATAATATATACAGGATAAGATTCAAAGCTAGGAAAGCAGAAAAATTTAAATATTAAGACACTCCGTTCTCTCCGTCAGGCTTAACACTAGGTTCCCTCTGCCTACCCTGCTGTGTGCGGGATACAGCGTGAAGCTAATTTCATTTATTTTTTTACACTAATGTAATTCCTTTTTGTTTAACCATTCTTCCTTGTTTACACTGATTAATTCTACTGGAGTGGTGACTTGCCAAACGCAATAGAATATTGGAGAAGAATATTTCGATCCTAATACACTCAATAAATCAAAATTTATTACCGAAACCTTTGTGGATAAGCCAAGACTTTGTGAAGGGATTGTAATTTTCCATGACAATTAATAATAACTTTTCTGTGTGACGTGACGTTTCAACGTGACAACGGTGGTGGGTTCGATTACCACTCGGGATTATTAATTAATTTCGTTTTCTCTCTCTATTAACAAGATAAAGCGCTTGTCTCAAGAATCGGTCGGAAAACCTTCTAAAAACCAAATTCTTGTAAATAATAATTGTAAATGTTTACATCATCATTAAATTTTATACAATATTAAATATTGTTTAGTGTGATAATAAAATAAGTCACGTATATAAGACCACTAGGTATACTAGGTAAACACACATACGGGTACATACAAACATATTATTAAAATGTATATTTTTACCATTATTTTCGTTATAAAATATATAAAAAATCTAATAAAAAACTCCCATTTGGGATAAGAGCCGTAGAAATTACGACTTTGTTTTGTATCTGTGGTCCCTCCCTTGTAAAGGTTCCAGCCGTTATTCGTATGTAAATTAGGAGTTTCACTTAATACGGAGCACTTTTATGTAGCGGTCTTAGAGATAATTAAAACAGTACACTCTGGACGCCATTATGGCTTTATTGAGATATATTTGGTAATGCGGGATGGTTGTAGGTTCAATTCCTTTAAAAAAACGCTTGTATATCATAAATGAAATTATATCAGCTTTACGCTTTCACGCATTTCCACATGGAAGCTAAGGCAGAAGTGTTAAATCACTATATACTCCACGTTCTATCCAATTTTCGTCTCTATTTTTTTAGCTTGAATTGAAATTGAATTCATAACCATTACGTTTCAACGAAGAGTTTGTTTAGTTGAACGAAATCTCAGGAACTACTGGTTCAAATTTAAAAAAAATATTGAAGATTCCATTTACAGGCTCAAACCTATGATGTATAGCCTATGCCTGTAGTTCCTGAAATTTAATTTATTAAATCACGTAAATAATTTTGATATAACCCACTATTTAGTGGGTGGCACTTGCACTTGAAATATACGTTTCAAGTGCCATAAACAACTCTTCATTTTTCCAAGGGGGTGAAGTCACAGTCAACGTTAGTAGAGCATAAATATATACATGTATACTACGTAGCTTCGTAGCGATGTATCAAATAAAGAATATACGAACGAAGAATGATCAAAGACAACAATAATCAACGTGGAGACCCTTGGCTTATTTAATTACAGAAATTCTATTTGTTTCAAACAGAATTGATTATAATTGTATCAGAAAAAAAAGAATCTTCATAAGACTTTCTTCTTCAGATCAACTCTTGTATGGTATTTAAATATTCACGACTGTTCTAATGTAAGTGCAGTTTCTTTTTCTCAAGAACTGTAAATTTTTAAGCGTGTTAAACATATTAATATTTATTTTTAGTTTATTAGTGCCAAATGAAACGGACAGATAAAGTAGCGGAATCCATCGTCGCGCTTTATTTTCTTACCAGAATATGCTCACAACACTCGCGCTCGCGCACAATCAGACGCTGCGCCACGATGACCTAAGCCCTTATATATTTACAGCTTCACGCTGTATCCCGTATATTACAGGGTAGGCAGAGGGAACCTAATGTTAGGGGACTCCGTTCCCCACTTTCCGCTGATTTTTCGAGGCATTGCGGCTTTGCCTCGGTACCAGAACGAGGAAATGGTAATCTATATATATAAAAGGACTTGTCCTCACTGACTGAGGTAAGACGCACGCACAGCCATAACCGCTGTGCGTAGAAACGTCAAATTTGGACAAAAGTTTACTTTCGTAATCTGGACATCCACTAAGAAGGGATTTTAAAAAATTTTTACCCTAAAGGGGTGAGATAGGGGTTGAAAGTTTGTATGGAAAAAAAATTAAAGCGGCACCGATTTTTATAAAATTTTAAATTTAGATTTTTAAAAGTATTTAATTGAACACGTATTTCGTCGTTTTCTAGAATTCTCCCCCTAAGAGTGCAAATAAGGGGTTGAAAGTTTGTATAGAATTTTTTTTAAATCGGCACCAATTTGAATAAAATTTGAAATTCAGACTCTTAAAAGTATTTAATTGAACACATGTTTCATGATTTTCTAGAATTCTTCCCCTAAGGGTGCAAATAAGGGGTTGAAAGTTTGTATGGAAAAATCTTTAAAACGCCACCGATTATTATAAAATTTTAAATTTAGACTCCGAAAAATATTTAATTGAACTTGTGTTTCATGATTTTCTAGGATTCACCCCCTAACGGTGCAAATTAGGGGTTGAAAGATTGTATGGAAAAATCATTAAATCGCCACCGATTTTTATAAAATTTGAAATTTAGACTCTTAAAAATATTTCATTGAACACATATTTCGTGGTTTATTAGAATTCACCCCTAATTACGCAAACGAAGCTGCGCGCGTCCGCTAGTATTAAATATTTAGTTTCCTCGAATGGGAATCAAACCCACAATCGTCTGGAAATCAACTGGAAGGTTAAAATTTGGCAATTGAATAGATATAAAGTGTAAAGGAACCTTAAGAGGTAGACAGAGAATTTCTCAAAAATACAAATTCCTACGGCAACGGAAAAAACAAAAAAACATTTTCATTTGTACATCTTAAAGTCCACGCAAACAAAGTCGTAGACGTCTACTAGTTTTATATAAAGATTTAGAAGGATAGAACAAAAACAAAAAAACCTTTTAAAACGAAAAAGATCCTTTCTAATGGATGCCTTTGTTAATACTCGTACTAGTGACTACAGGTCGCTTAATAAATTAGCAGTTCCATATGAAAAGACATTAGCTATACCTAATATGGTTGTGGATTCTGGACTAATGGGAAAATAATATATTTTTTTTTATTACTAGAGCAGGCAGAGGACGTAGTGTTAAGATACTCTATTCGACACTTTCCGCCCAATTTTCTAGACATAGCGTTATTAAGTGGCGAAGTTCAACGCCGCGCCTTGAACTGTCACTGAAGGAATGATCATAATTTATTCTCCGGATTGGGAATCATCATCGAGTTCTACGACCAGCAGAGCTTCATACTGTATCCCACACATAGCAGAGTAAGCAGAGGGAACCTAACTTACCCAGAGCGAGAAAATGAAAATATTAAAAATTTCACTCCCCCGAATGGGAATCGAAACCACAACCTTCGTGTTTACAGTCAACCGACAACCATCGGCTTCACAGCCTATCACTGAGCCTCTAAGGCATTATTTTAATAAAACGAAAATAATAATTTAACTTGGAAATCTAACATAATGTATTTTTAATATTTGTACAGTAGAAGATTTTGCCTTCAGCATTCGTTCAGAGATGACAAATAATATGAGAGAAGCAAATAACAGGTCTTTGTACGTATTTTATATACTTATTATTAACTCGGGCTGTTCTTTATGAAAATATTGGTATTAAAGTCACTTGTTTACTAGAAAATGGAGGTGTATTTACATTCAACACTCTTCAGTAAGGTTGAAATCTATATATTGGATTTTCTTTGATTTATATTAGATTAAAGTTTTATTTAACAAGCGACTCTCGACTTAAATATAATAAAATAAGAATAAATTATTATAGTAAATAATTATCATTATGATGAAAAAGCAATATTACTGTAAAATTGCATCATTTAGATGCAATTTGTGTTCAGTATTTTTTTCGAAAGAATGAAAATAGAACAACCATCTTCACAAACTTATACATTTTATTTCAGCTTCACGCTTGTATCCCGCATATAGCAAGGTCGGCAGAGGGAGCCTGGACACGTAGTGTTAAGACTATTCGTTCTCATCAAGACACTTTCGTTCTCTACTATCCAACGAATTCTCGAGGCCTGCCAGGATTGCCTGATGCAATGAGTGGCAGAACTCGATGTAAGATAAAGCGCTGCGTTGAATTCCGCGCAATGTTTCACAAGTAAAGCGGAAAGTGGAGAACGCAGTCTTAAACAATTGAAGCTAAAAAAAGTATAGTACGCTTTAAACCTTTTTTTTCTATTATAACAGCGATCGAAGCGAAAACAGTTCGGTTAGCTCCCGAATACAATATAAAAATGTCTATACAAAGATAAGTTCGTTAAAAATTACAATTTTAAGGTCCCAAACTTCTTTATTGTCAAAGTAACGCTTACTGAAGGGGACTGGGCAAATTAATTTTGTTACGAACTTCCTTCGAATACGGTTCATTAGAAGAGCAAGCGGCCTGATATAAATATAGAGAATGAATGGTTAAATAATTGTAGCGTTATTTGGAACTATTTATTAGAACAGTGATAGTCGATTCGATTTTAGATTCATACAATTCTAGAAAAAATCTTTCATTTTTTTTTCTAATAGTTAAGCGTATAAGAAGACCTATCAAAGATATCGTGTCTATTTATTTAAATTAATTAAATTAAATTCAATTGAGGCCAGTTGTGGCCATAAAGTGTGGCTGTAAACGCTACTGGTTGTGGGTTCGATCTCCTGTCGAGGAAATGAAATATTTATTTAAATTTATATTTAGATTTCTACGTTCTGGTGGCGAGGCAAAGGGCAACTAGAAAAATGCCAAATGCCTCTAGAATTTAATGGAAAAGGGGGAACTGCCTCTGTCTATCGTGCAGTGTGCAGGATATAGCATGAACCTGATCTATTTATTTATTTATTCGGTTTTTTAACTTTATTTATACAATAAAAAGAAAATATAAATACATAACAAGCAAGGTAGTTATGCACTCACCCAAACCCTCAATATTAGGTTAAGCGAGAGTATTCCGCTGGCTCAGCGAGACCACCGGGGTATTCTCAGTATTGTTATAAGCACCTTTAAAATTTCGCAATACATTATAACTTTAGCAATACAAATATTTTTTAACTTGAATTATTGTGGTCTTGATCTCCAAATCGATCGGACGTAATAAATAGTTTTAATTTTAATTAGTATTTTTTTTTAAAAAAGTAAATCCACTATTAGAAAGTTTAACTGGCGCAGCCGGTAGGATAGTCTATCAAAGGTCTGCGTGTCTTGTAGATTTGGGTGTCCAAATTCGCCCAAAAATCGCGAGTACAGTGCGAATAGACTTAGGCTATCCACGAACCAAAGAAATAAGTTGAACAAGAAGATGGGATCAGCAATCGGTCGGTGAGTAAAACTCTTTGCCTTCCTTTTTCTTATATTCCCACATTCTATTTGAGATTTACAATAAATATAAGTGGCGTTATTTTGGGATTGAACGTCTCGCATTATAACGTATCTGGTTTTAATATAAAACTCTATTAAACCTGTAGTTCTAAGAAAAGTATCTCCATAGACTAATTAACGTCTAGAAGTAATATTATTAAAATATTTTAGTAATTAAAGAAGATTTTAGTCTAGAAGTAATATTATTAAAATTTTAATAATTAATGATCTAAAAATCGATCGTAATTGTTTTTATGTATTATGAAATAAAAAAATAATAATAATAATTTTATTGTGTTTTATTTTCCTACTATTTTTAATTTACTGTGTGCTATTTTTAATTGTTATATGTGTTTTTGATATATTTTATATTTTTGTGTGTGTTAAATTAGTTAAAAATAATTGTAATTGATTTGAAACTTCAGAGCTCTCTATTAATTTTTACTCTACAAAATGGAACAATCGCGAGAAATTCCTTTAGCGTCAAATAGCGTAGTACCAATACCCAATGAAATGTTACGACTAATTCCTCTTTTCGGTGGCGACAAAAGAATATTAAATTTATTCTTTAGAAAATGTGAGTACATTATAAATAAATTTCGTGGTCATCAGCAGCAGAATATTTATATTTTACATGCTATAACTAGTAGATTAATAGATGATGCCGCCGCATTGTTATCTGAGCGTGAGGATATAGAGACTTGGCCTGACTTAAAAGAATTATTGGAACAACATTTTGGTGACCCACGTAGCGAAGAATGTATAAAAATTTCTCTCGAATCATGTAAAATTAAATCAGGGGAAAGTTATTTAGAGTTTTGTAACAGAATACAAAATATTCGGTCCCTGTTAATATCTAAAGTAAATTTATCGGCAGATGAAGAAGTTAAAAATGCGAAAATTGCTATTTATAACCACACAGCCTTAAATGTTTTTCTCTATAATTTACCAGAAAATATGGTGCGTATTGTGAGACTTAAATCACCTAGTACATTAGAACAAGCTCTATCAATAGTTTTAGAGGAGGTTAATTTTCATGAACAATATCAACTTCGTAATCGCATTCTTAATAATTCAACGGCACCGAGGCCAACACCTAACGTCGCAGGGTCGTCATTTACACAAAATAATCTTACCCCTCAGCAAAAATTTAATTTTGGAATCCATACTATTAGACCTCAATTTACACAACAACCAAAAGTTGAATATAAACCGCAGCAAACATTACTAAAGCCTCAACCGTTCGGGTATAGGCCTCCCCAAAATCCACAATTCGGATATAGGCCTCCCCAAAATCCACAATTCGGGTATAGGCCTCCCCAAAATCCACAATTCGGGTATAGGCCACCCCAAAATCCGCAATTTGGGTATAAGCATCCCCAAAATCCTACTATGACACCACAACAGTTTGGCCAAAGACCACCTCAGAATAACCGCTTAGAATCAACTGACATATCTATGAGAACGGCACCCCCGCGACCTCAAATAGCGCAACAAGGTTTTAGGTTAAATGAAACTGATTTACAAAATGAAAATTTGGAATACGACTATTACTACGATTATGATCCTTATGACTATATGAATTACGAACCGTATGTTGAGGACGTGCCTTATGCACCTATTGACGAAATAGACAATTATATTGTAACTCCACCAGACGAGGAAAATTTTCAAACAGAAGCCTCGCAAAAGAAGAAATCATAGAATTAAATTGTGACCCGAATCTTAAATTACCTCATATTTTTATTCCAGAAATTAATGCAAAATTAATGATTGATACTGGCAGCACTCGCTCATTTATTAGCCCCCGCATTGCTTACCAATATTTTCCGAATTTTATTAAATATGAACCTTTTAAAGTTATTAGCACACATGCTTCTAGCCTACACAAAGAAATTATTGAAATTCCCTTATTTCCGACTTTTAATACTATAGATTATCATAAATTTCATTTATATGATGTAGATGAACGCTATGACGGACTTATTGGAAACGATTTACTTAAACAATTGGACGCAATTATTGACCTCAAACATTTATTACTGAGAACTAAGACCACTGACATTCCTATAATTAATAATTTGAATTATCTCGTTCATTTACAACCTCGGTGTGAGCAACGAGTAAAGATCCCTACTGATTTACACACGGGAGAAGCAGTAATTGAATTTAAAGAGTTTACACCTGGTATACGGATGCCTTCTGCATTAGTAAATTGTATTAATGGATATGCATCAACAATAATTCAAAACACTTTAGATAGACCTATGACTTTGGCTATTAGCAAAGCATTTAAAACATCGAGTATTAATATTTCAGAATGTAACTTCATACAAAATAATAACGAAACAATGACTGACACCGACGAAATATTGAAACAAAATTTAAAAAAACTTAGATTAGACCACACAAACGAAACTGAACGTACTAGAATACTAGAATTATGTCACGAATATAGGGATATATTTTATTGTGATGAACTACCCTTAAGTTTTACCAACGAAGTTAAACATAAAATCCGTACTAAGAGTGAAGATCCTATTTTTATAAGACCATATAGGCAAGCTCCTGCGCAAGCAGACGAAATTAATAGACAAGTTGAAAAATTACTCCAAGATAATGTAATAAGAGAATCACATTCCCCGTGGAATGCACCTGTTCATTTAGTTCCCAAAAAGCGTGATGCATCAGGTTTAGTAAAATGGCGTATGGTAGTCGATTATCGACGTCTTAATGAAGTGACTGTTGACGATCGTTACCCATTACCTAATATTACTGACCTACTGGACAAACTTGGCAAAAGTTTATACTTCACTACGCTTGACTTGGCAAGCGGTTACCATCAGATAGAGGTAGACGAGCAAGACATAAAGAAAACGGCTTTTAGTACGCAACATGGCCATTATGAATTCCTTAGAATGCCGTTTGGCTTAAAAACAGCCCCAGCAACATTCCAAAGGGCTATGGATAGTATATTAAGAGGGTTACAGGGAATACATTGTATGGTCTATTTAGATGATGTGATTATATTTTCAGCTAGCCTAGATGAACATATTCAAAAATTAAGAACCATTTTTGACCGACTTAGACAGACGAATTTAAAAATCCAACTAGATAAATCGGAATTTCTACGAAAAGAAGTAATTTACCTTGGACATACAATAACAAAAGACGGTCTTAAACCAAATGACGATAAAATTACTGCCGTATTAAATTACCCAATACCTAAGACGACAACTGAAATAAAATCGTTTTTAGGTCTCATTGGATATTATAGGCGGTTCATTAAAGATTTTGCTCATGTTACAAAACCATTAACGTCTTGCTTAAAAAAACGAAATAAAATTGTCTTAGATAAAAATTATATGGATGCATTCAACAAATGTAAGGAACTTTTAACAAATGCACCCCTCTTGCAGTATCCTGATTTTGATAAAACTTTTATTTTGACTACTGATGCTTCTAATGTTGCGTTAGGAGCAGTTCTATCCCAGGGTCCCATTGGTAGCGATAAACCAATCGCGTATGCTAGTCGTACCTTAAGTGACACGGAATCTCGATATAGTACAATAGAACGCGAATGTCTTGCTATTGTTTGGGCTATAAAACATTTTAGGCCATATCTTTACGGTAAGAAATTCATGATATACACCGATCATAAGCCTTTATCATGGCTGAACTCACAAAAAGATACAAGTAGTAAACTTACTCGTTGGCGCCTTCGACTTCAGGACTACGATTACGAAATAGTTTATAAAAAGGGAAACCAAAATTTAAATGCGGACGCTTTGTCAAGAATTAGAGTAAATGCCACACATTCAGACGATGAAAAAGACTCTATGATAGTAAATTTTGATAAGAAAGAGAAAGGGCTACGGCAACGCAATGACTCTAGTACAATGTCTATATCAGAATGTAGTTCTAGGGAAAAACCTATAACCCTTTCCGATTCCGAAACTTTATCAGTGCCGAGTTCACCTAGGACATGTGACTATCCGGTTAGGTCACCGTCTGAAACATCCAAAACAGACACAGTTCATTCCGCTAATATCGTAGAATCGTCAGGTATACCAATATTACACGAAGCAATAGACACAAAGCCTAATCAAATTCTAGTATATACATGGTTTAAGAATGATATACAAGTTCGCGATCTTTCACGTGAAAAGCAAAAGGTGTTAGAAGTATTTTTACCCACTTATAATAGAGATTTAGTTAAACAATTTTTAAAGGAGTATATTAAACCAAAAACCAAGTATTTCATTTATTTTGAAAATAATGAACATCGGAAACAGTTTACTAGTATTGTCATAGAATTGTTTAGGAAGGATACCGTTCTATTATTCGAATGTACAGAGCGAGTAATTTTTATAGAAAACGAAAAAGAACAAAAAGCTATCGTATTAAAACATCACCAAGGTAAAACATGTCACCGCGGTATTAAGGAAACTCTAGCAAGTATACGTAGGAATTATTTTTGGCACAATATGCAAGAAACCATTTCAGCCATTATTAACGCTTGTGAAACATGCTGTAAAATGAAATACGATAGAAAACCTTTTAAACCTGTTTTACAGTTGACTCAAACACAAGACGCCCCGTTTCAAGAATTATTCATTGATCTTTTTCAGATAGAAGGAAACTACTATTTGACTATTATAGATGCATTTAGTAAATTGGGTCAAGCCATTTCAATAGATAATAGATCAACCGCGGAAGTAGTTCGTGCACTTATGAAATATTTTTCATTTTATGGTACCCCTAAAAAGATTAGTTCCGATCCTGGTAGCGAATTTAATAATGAATTAATGAAAGAATTTTTGAGTTTACATAAAATCGAAATCCATATCGGCTCCCCTAACAACTCTAATTCGATGGGATTGATTGAGCGTTTACATTCTACTATTAATGAAATTTATAGATGCGCGAAATACGAAGAGAAATGCACGGATGCAGCATCAGTGATGATGTATTCCATTATTGCCTATAATAGTTCTATCCATTCTGTCACAGGTCTAACCCCTTTCGAAGTAGTATTTGGTCATACGGATTCAAGTAGTTTATTTGAGGTAGATTTAGAGAAACAATACATACAGCAATTGGTTAAAGATCATGCAAAACGTTTAAAAGTATTATATAAACACTTAGCCGAAAAAATGATTGAAATTAAGCAGAAGGTAAAGGAAAGTAGAGGTGGTGAAGATGAAATAGATCTTCCATTAGGAAAAATTATATTTACAAAAGACGTTAATAAACGGAAAAGCAAGGATAAACCGCGATATCATAAGGCCAAAATTATAGGAAAGGATTTAAACAATGTTATACCGATACAAATTGGTCAAAGAAAATCTAAAGTTCCCGT
>JAEBDU010006265.1:0-10789 GCA_016802625.1 Heliconius numata | reverse complement strand
TTATCTGTAATATCTAGATCGGCGTTGCCTGTAACTAATTTTGAATAATAAATTTCTTATAAGAAAAGATAATTTTGTAATTTTTTCAGCAGTTTCTTTATGCGTTTTAAACTTTCCATTGCAAAGTAGGAATTGCGTGCCTTGTTTCTTAGGAATCTATTGAAATATGCGGAAAATGACTTATTACGTCTCGCGTAAAGTATTTCTGTGGTATAATTTAGATGTATTTACCATCTTTTAGTTTTATGCGTTAAAATTCTCACGGCAACTAGTTTATCAATCAATCCAAGTAACAGTGAACTTGGTTACATTTTTTAGTAGTTTTTTAATTAATTATATTTATTATCTGTACTACTTTTTGTCTTATTTTGTTTGTATTCATACTGTAAATTTTAAATAATCATGTTAATTAAGTTATTTATGTTTATATAATTTATAAATGATTAAATGTAATTTTCTCTTCGTGATGATGATCATTAATGAATTAATTAATCAGTCAGATGGATAATTCTTTGGAGTAGGCTTGGAACTCATAACCGTATAGTTATAACAAAACTTACAACTTCGCTATAATAAAATGTTACATAATATATTCTATAAAAATATTTATATATACTTTTAGCATTTCAGTACACACTGTATGTTTTGAAACAGTGAAATGAAGAGGGAGCCACTAATTAGATTTGCAATGCGTATTGCCTTTCTGTTTACAGAATTCTCTGAATCACCCCGACAACCACCGCGATCACGCGGTGGTTGTGTTTTCGATTCCCACTGGGGGGAAAGAGTCTATTTTTATTTCTTCTTTCTTTTTCATTTCTTCTTTCTTTTTTGGCAACAAGACCAATCGCGGGATTGAGTTTCGCTACTTTATGTACTTTGTTTTGAAAATTTTACGGTGCGTGCACGATAGAGCCTCCCCTCTGCCTTTTATTATACCCCTCTGCCTTTGTCTTCTTACTAAAGAGAGGAAATGAAATAAAAATAATTACGAAAAAGAAATCGAACTCCCAACCATCGCGTATACAATCAACCAGAGTTAGATTCACTTCAAAGCCACTTAGTAACAAAAAAAAAAAACATTTATATAGAGATGAATTCACTTATATTTAGATTCGATGATAAGTTATAAGTTTTCCGCGAATGTCAAGGTCGCGGCACTCACGTGTGGAATATCTGAGTGAAGCAGCGAAGCAGAGAACCAAACTAACTATGGACGTTTATCATATAATGGTAATGGCTGTAAATTTTCAATATATTTATATATGTAATAGAATAGGTAGCTAAATAGAATTGTTTTTGTCTGTTTGTTGTTTTATTGTCTGTGCTGATATTGATTGAGTTTTCAGTTAAATATATATTTTTTATTTTTAGGCATTTTTGTGTTATGGAGTTGATCTAATAAATGTCAGAGTGTCAGGTGGTGGAGCTTAACGTCGCTTTTTATTGAGAAAATCTCTATTCGTCATAATTACGTCAATAAGAATAATTGGGTATAATATACACACATATAATAATAATATATTTTATTTTTTATTAAGTGTACATGGTAGACCGCATATACCAAGATAGGCAGGAAGGAACCTAGTGTTAAGACATAAATTTTCATATTATTTTTCCAGACATTGTGTGTTGTGTGATGGACCTGTGGAAGAACTGTGAAACTGCGTTTTTCCTTGATACCAGAGTGAGAAAATGAAAATAATTTATTGCCCGGAGTGGGAACCTATATACGAACATAACTGTCCTATTTTAATAAGTTAACATTATATTATTTTTGTTTGAAAATTGCAATATCTTGTGTAAAATTTTAATTTAATACGTATGTATGGACTTGAAAAAGTATGCTTTAAAAATTTGCAATCTCGTGTCAGATCCACGTGATAGAATGGAATAAAAAGTCATATAAAAACAAAACATAACATTTAATATATATGTAATATATATTTTCATAAAAATTACCATTATTCCATATCGTTGATAGTTGCTTTGTAAATAGTTGCTTTGTGCCTTTTCTTATCATACTCTGAAATCTTTTATATTTTATTTTGTTTTAAGCAGCAGTTCGAGAGAAGAAACTGCTCAGCATTCCGTAGGTTCACCGTGGGAATGCCAGACCCAATGCGTTGCAGGGTGAGGAGCTCAGAGCAATCCTGGCACTTCAGATCCATGTGTAGGCTTAATATAAACTGGAGAATGTTCTAATGTATCTTTGTTAATGACAACATATATAAATAATATTGTAAAGCCAAAGCAATAGTCTTCAGTTTTCCACCTATGTATCTCTATACTTGGAACACGATATTAAAAGAAACTAGAGGAAGACTATAAAATTAGGGGGGTTGGGTTTACGTCCGGTAAAAAGTAGTAAGATATCACGTGTATTTATATTGTTAGGTTCCCAAGAACCCATTTTTCCCATAATTACACTATTCCTTTTATTATTTTATGGCAGCCAAAAATAATTTGCAACCTTACTGCTAAGCACTGCACTGCACTGCTAATTTTAATAAAAGTAGATAATACTTTATTTTAGTAAACATAATATTTTTTAAAAAATCAAGATACTTTTTATGTGTTTGTTCTTTTTTTAAACCATATTTTTTTTAATTACTTGTAGATCATCTATTTCTGTCTATATATGAGCATCGAATATGTTATCATTTTCATTATATATTCAAAATCTAAAAGTATACCTATTTTCTGTTTAAAATAACAAAAAGTATAGTACATATGTACTTGCATTTTTTCAACCTTCAAGAGTTTGTGCGACATCGCAATAAGGGAAAAAAAACACGTTATATAAGCCTCGTGGCTTGAATAACACATTTTTTTATATAGAAATATATTTTACAGAAAATGAATTTAGTAGAATATTTCATAACCTTGGTTTTATAAATCTTGTATATATTTCATATTATGTTATGTAAGTAAAGTGGGCTTTACATCAAAACATATAAAAAAGAAAATACTTGCTAATTATTAAAAATAATATTAATATTAGCTTTTAGTAAAAATTATGAAAGGGAAGAAGCATTCAGAGTTTTCTTCACCAATTTTTATTCAGATTTTTTTAATACTGCTTTTAAAAGTAAAGGGTAATCTCTCTAATTTTTACTAAAAAAATTAATTATTACTTAGCTTGTAAATTCTCCTTGTGCATATTCATCATCAACAATCTATCCTCGTCTACTGCTTAATACAGATTTTAGTATAATTAATATTTTTATTAGAAGAGTGTTTTATGAAAGTAAATTAAGCAAAGTAATTGTATTGTTAATCAAGGCAGTATACAACAAAGCAGTATGACTTGAGACTTTGGATTAATAACAAGTGAACTTTTAGGACTTATTACTAATTTTTAAAAATAAGTGTTCATGAAATGTATGACAGCGCTAGTACAAAAAGTTATATACAGAAAATATGCATAACGGAATGCCTTATGTCTTTTGTTAGGTATAGAGAAGCTCAGACAGTTAATGTGCATAAAAAGGGGCCCCTTACACCGATATTTAGGTACCCGGCTGACTACCGCAAGGGACGCTCTTGTCGCTGATGACATCCTCTCAAGCAGCCACTTCTCTACCCAACAAGTGTCGTTGTAAAAGCCAATAGGGCCAACAGCTTTAACCTGAAGGCCGAAGAACAAACTGATATTTGAGTCGCAAGTCCCAGGCTATAGAGCTATGCTATGAGCTCCACACCCTGCAGCTATCCTTGCGCACGGTGAATCCATGATATGCTAAGATGTTTTTTCTCTGCAAATAGCAAATACAGGCTATAAGACGACACTATTCAAAATACAAGCAATAATAAAATTAGTTAAATATTTTATAACAAAAAGGACTCCTTCACATTTTGTACTTACACCACATATATTCAGGTATGTATTGCAGATGATGAATAAAACATAATTTTGATTTTATTTCCTAGAATACATGTATCATGAAATTCAAATATAGCAAAAACTAAATTTTTAACATATGGCCTACATCGCTTTGTTTTGACTGTAAGTAGATTTATTTATGATATTGTATACATTATTTTATCTTCAGGATTCTGCAGGTTTTTTTAACTTTAGGTTCCCAGGTTCCCAGGTCCAGGATACAGTGTAAATAATAATAATAATAATAATAATAATAAATTTATTTAATTAAGACATTAGTCCACTTGTTAGTAACAATTAAAACTTACCCTATGTTAATACACACACAAATACACACATATACAAACAAAAACTTTCTTCCGTTGAGACTCCTACACTATTTACTATAGCTAGTAGCTGGAGCATGAAGTTTTGCCCAGCGACTAAGCAATGGGGAGTCCCATCGGTCAGCCAACGTGCTCAGGATGGTGTTCGATGCTCCGCGCACTCGCGCCCACAGCGAAGCGCACCGCTTTCTAATAATCGCGAGGAAACAGTCTGTACGCGACTCGGCAAACATCAACGACGCGCTACAAAAGCGCGGCAGATCGAACAACATCCTGAAAGCATTATTATATTGGACGCGCAGTGCGCCGTATGTCCGCTGCGTAAAATTGACCCACAGACTGCACGTGTAGAATGTTTGACAGTAGGCTTTGAAAAGAGTCAGTTTGACTTGTTGGCTACAACGCGCAAATCTGTGAATCAACATGTTACAGCGGACAGACAGCGCCCTACGCTCTCTTTCTATATCCACCGTGTCTGACAAAGTCTCCGTGACCCAGTGACCTAGATATTTAAATCGGTCAACTCTTTTTAACTGAGAACCCCCTAGAAAAACACTAGTAACTGTCCGTTGACTCCTCAGGTCCTTCGCCAGAAAAACCATGAACTCACTTTTAGATGCGTTATATCTGAGCCCATGTGCCACCGCGTACTCTTCACACATGTGAAGCAACTTAGTCAAAGCACCGATCGACGGGCTCAGCAGCACCATATCGTCTGCATAGCTGATGTTGTTGATGCACGTCCCTCCTACATGACATCCTATGTAGGTGCTGCTGAGCCCCTCGATCAGCTTGTTAACATAAAAGTTAAAAAGCATGGGTGAGGACAATCCCCCCTGCCTCACTCCACATACCAAACTGTAATCATTCGACTGCTTTCCAGCCCATTTGACACAATTCCTCTGGTTGTCATACCAATATTTAAATATTGATATAACATCGAGAGGCAGACCGGTTTCACACTGTAGCTTATTCCACAACAAATTGTAAGAGACTAAATCGAATGCCTTCGACAAGTCCAAAAAGCAAGCATACACCGGAGTTTTACGAGCTGTGTAGTACTGCACAGTCTGCTTGAGACAGAAAATGGCACTCTCTGTAGACAGACCAGGCTTAAAACCAAACTGTAAGTCATGGATTTTGATACTGTCGGCCAATCTTCTGTCAAGCAAACTGTCCAGTACCTTAGCTATAACAGTAGCCAAGGATATAGGTCTATAATTGGACAAGTCGGAGGCATCCCCCGTTCTATTCTTTACAACAGGTACAACAAGAGTGTACATCAACTTATCCGGTAAATAACAATGACTCATACATAGGCTATAAAAATATAATAATAAAATCGTTATTCGTTCATACTGTTAATAGTGGTGAACAGAGTGGCTAGACTACTTTTTCGTCCATTCTGCTCTACCTAGTACAAGTGTTAGGTGAATCTAGTATGTAAAAGAATACAAATTATAAAAACTATAGAACTATAGATATAGAATATAGTTTAATATCCAACACGTGATTGGTTGCATAATGAGTTCAGCCATTAAATACCACGTGCTATAATTACCATGGCATTGCCACGTAGTAGGTACTTATAGTTAATCGTTAAATTTACTGCGATCTACAATTGAAAGAGGTAAGCTACTCTCTCTACTCTACTTGTGAAGCTCAATTAAAAAATGAATAAAACGAATAATTTATAATATTTTTTTCGTAACACAATATTTACCTACTATCCGTATTTCTATATCAAAGAAAAACTCGGTCAAGAACACGATAAGAATTTTATTAATGCAAAATAACATTTAATAGGTTAAATCATATTGTAATATTTGTTTGTCGTTATCATTTTAATGGATGGACAGAAGTTATTATTTTATAATATTTTAGTTGGTTGAAAATTGCCAAAAGGAAATTTTTATTTACTCCAAATCTTTAAACTTTTAGTTGTTCCAATCTCTATTAATAAAATAATTTATAATGGGTAGTATAAGTATTATTTCTTGTTACTATGGGAATAATGGAAATAATAAATCATTGTTTAGTGGCGGAACTCAACACCGCGTTTCTTTTTGAGTGTGAAAATAGAAACAATTAATTTCCATCGTGCTTACAGTTAAAATGCTCTACGACTGAGACGTGTATTAGCTAATGTAGAGACAAAATATCTATAAATATCAGCTTTGTGATTTTTCCGTCAAGCAACAAGGTATGCAGAAGGAACATAGTGTTAAGACACTCCGTTCCCCACTTTCCGATGAATTTTTCCAGGTGCCAGATTGAAGAATTGAAAATATTAATAAATAATGTTAATTGTGAACTTCGCCTTATATAGAATAACATTGTTATATTGTTTACTTAATACATTTTTTAATACTTTCACGTTATCATTTAAATTCAATAGTTCTACAATAATGTATACAACCTTGTTTTATTATAATTTCGCATTAATTATAGATAAAATAATTAAAACGAAGACCCTCGACTGTTATCAACTTAAATAATAACTTCCTATTCGATAATATTTGTTTTTGAAGCCAACCTCTTTGAGTATAAATGGTATTGTTAATGATTTAAAAAGTTTTATTTTATAAAAAAGGTAAATGAAAAAAAAAAACAAATGTTTAATTTTCATTTGAAATCAAAATATTTATGACCGAATCAAACATTTTCAGATATTTTAAAGTATAATATTACAAAATAATAAACTCAAGAAGAAGAAGAAGAAGAATAAGCTTTTTTTAGCCTCGCGCTATATCTCGTATATAGCAAGGTCGAAATCTATGAATGAAAACGACATCTCAAGATCGATCTCACAGTTGAGAGCAATTTAGTATTTATTAAAACAGTTTAAATAATAACTTGAATCACATCTAATATCAAAATCAATATTACAAAGTAGACAATTACTATGAAATACAATATATAAAAATTATGTAAACATATTTTGTATATATTTACTAAGTTTCTTTGTCCATTGAATCGTGTTGACAATGTGTATTTGTTTATCATCATAATAGTATTCGCATAGGAATTTGTGAAAGACTTATTTTTAATTATCTATCAATCGGTTTTTATAAGTGTTTGAATGAGATACTAGCGACCTTAATGTGGCTTCGCCCGCTTGAAGTTATTGTTATATTTATAGCTACATTATACCATTTTTTAAACTTATTTTTCATATTTTGATGTATAAACTATATTAATAAAAGTCTTCACTTAAATTCATACAGTAATTTAGATCTAGATAGATATAGTGATAAGTGATAAGTCATTCATTATTTGTGGGATTCGAATTCACATACTCTGTTGAAAACTAACGCAACGTTTGGGTTTCTAATATTTATAATTTATCCTTTACTATATACAGTTTTGTAATAAAATGTTATAAATGAATTATAATTTATTAGTAAATATTTTATTAATTCGGTAGTAAATATTTTAATTTCAGATGAAAATTTTATTTTTTGTGACTTGAATAAATTTTAAGTAAAATGAGTGAATTTGAAGTTTGAAAAATACAAAATTGAAGGTTGAAAGGGGGGGTTTTATGAATTTAGAGTCTACAGCCAATAAACGATGGCACCGAACTTCGACATTTACGTAACTTTCCTCAATAAATACCCTTTGATTCGGTTTTTTTATCTGACAAAATAACATTTACAAAAGTTGATGTTTTTATCCTATACAAGTATACAGCTTACGATATGTTTCCTCGAATATTGTAACAATGAATTTTTGCGGTAAAAATAACCTATTAGCCTTTCCAAATATGCAAGCTCATTTCATCACGTAGGTAAATACATATTTGAATGATGCAATAATTAATAATTAGTATGCAAAAATATTATTATTATTAATTTTGAGAAAAAAAAGGACTTTTGTTTGCTCTGACTGCAGGTTCGATTTTCATGATGAAATATTTTATTTATTATTTATTAATAATTATCCAATTAACCTTTTCCCATATGTTTTTTTATCCACGTGCGATAAATAACCACATACAAGGAAACTAAATATATATATTTAATTATATGAAGATAAAGTTCAACTAAAAGAGTATTATGTAATAAATAATAGTATAGTATCGCATCGTATCGACAATATTCAATTATAACAATCACTAAAGTGTTTGTTTCGAACCACTAATCTATATATATAAAAGGACTTGTCCTCACTGACTGAGGTAAGACGCGCGCACAGCCGTAACCGCTGTGCGTAGAAACGTGAAATATGGACTGATGTTTACTTTCGTAATCTGGATATCCACTAAGAAGGGATTTTGAAAAATTTTAACCCTAAAGGGATGAAATAGAGGTTCAAAGTTTGTATGGAAAAAATTTTAAATCAGCACCGATTTAAATAAAATTTGAAATTTAGATTTTTAAAAGTATTTAATTGAACACGTGTTTCATCGTTTTCTAGAATTCTCCCCCTAAGGGTGCAAATAAGGGGTTGAAAGTTTGTATGGAAAAATCTTTAAATCGCCACCGATTTTTATAAAATTTGAAATTTAGACTCTTAAAAATATTTCATTGAACACATGTTTCATGGGTTATTAGAATTCACTCTTAAAAACGCAAGCGAAGCTGCGCGCGTCCGCTAGTCTATTGATAACGGAGTAATGGAGTGAATCATAAAATAAAATTAGAAACATAATAAATTACGTCATTTTGTATTTTTTCAGTAAAAACATGTAAAAATATATACATTTTATATTATATCTTACTATTCTTTTCTATTTTTTCATACATTCACTTTCTGCTGACTTCGAGCCTATGAACTCAGGTTTAGAGGTAGCGGTGTTGTTTTTAGTTAGCTTCATGCTGCATCGGCAGAGGAAACCTGGGAACTCCCGTTCGTCTGCTGCTCCTCGTTTCCCACAAGTAAAATTGATTTATTGACACATTTATAGATTATATAATATTTACAAGCAATATCTCTAATTTAAACAGACGCAAAACCAGACGATGGAATGTCTTGTCACCAGGTTCTCTCGATTTGGTTCTCTACCCTGCTATACGAGTTAAACATGAACTGTGTCTATAGTACTGCCGATGTGTCGTGGTCGCCTTGAAATTAGGGTTTCTGAATTTTTGTGCATTGTTCACTGAGGAAGAAAATAATAAAAAGTAAAAGATATGCTAATAACAAATCTTTTAGTTATCTACAATCTACAGTTAGCTTCAGAACATCCAAGATTCGACGACTGTAGCTATTGTATATATATATTTTATAGATATAGAAAATATATAAAGTATTGAACGTGCCCAATAACGTCGCTTGTTTGCAATTCATTTGTCCTTTCGTCCTTTTATTAGAAACGTATGTGTTCGGGGCACGTACTGTCATTACATCATCATTAGTTTTATTATGTCTTTAGCTTACACCAAGGTCAATTTAGTTTTATATTAAAATAATATGTAAATATATTTTTGATTTTCACCGTTTATCCCACATATAGAAGGATAGGTAGAGAAATTTTAATATTAAGACACGGCTTCCCACACATACCAATTTTACAGACATCGTGTGGGTAGCGAAACTTAACGCCGCTGTCACAAATCACAAATTGGAGGCTGGTAAGACCAGGTCTGGGAAGAGACCATGTTTTAAGTAAAATCTCCAGAATGGTTATCAAAGTTAAAATCATCGCGTTAACCTACTTGTTTTATATAGGTATATATATTTAATTTTTAATGTATAGTAATTTGTGTTATATATTGTGTAAACGATGAATCATTAGGTCCACGCGTATTTGAATTTCGACATATTTTTATGAGAATATAGGGCTTAGTGTTCAAAGCGATTGTTTTCAAGAAACTCGGGTTAAAATCACGCTACGTTAAAATTTTAATAGGTTTTCTTAAACATTATGTATTATTTGGCCTAATCTGAGTTTATCTATTTAAAAAATAATTAAACAAAACAAATAATAATAATTTAATAAAATAGTTTGTATAATTAATAGTTTGTATAATAATGAAAAATGGTATTTTCTTTTGGACAATATTTTATCAATAAAGCATGCTTATCATACAAACATTTGTAACGGGTGGGCATCGAACCCACGGCATGTGGCCTAGCAATCAGATTCTTTATCTATTAAAACAGTAAGCGATTTGTGCCATTTATGACTCACTTACATCATATTTCCGGTACATTCAATAATAAGAATAATGCTACGACGTAGCGTAGTTTTGAAGCGTGCCTAAATACTTGGCAAAGTCATCGTCATTATTTTAATTATAATTATTTCATTAGATATCTTTGATCGTTGTGGCGCAGTAGTGTGTCTTATTGTAAGTGTGACGGTTGCGGGTTTGGTGTCCGATTGGGTTTACTTATTTTTATTTGCTCGCTCTGGTAATATGACGCACTGCTTCTAAATAGAAATTGGAAAGAGAGTGACTTAACGCTAGGTTCCCTCTGTCTAATATAATGATAAATAAAATAGTATTTCCCGATGATTCCCTTTATATTTCATTCACTGTACTACAACGTACTTGGCACCTACTCAGCAACATATATATTTGCTTTTAAAAACAATTCCGTGAAACAATTTATTTACATACAAAATTTT
>JAEBDU010006264.1:0-22919 GCA_016802625.1 Heliconius numata | reverse complement strand
TTCATTCCATTGTTCCATGCGATATGTCTATCACTCGAAAAAAAAAACGTCAGTTGTGAAAACGATTGTTATATTTCAAGTACCGCTCGCATATAAAACAAAAGCATTTAATATTTTTTCAAATGTTTTCATTTTCGTTGCAATTTCGATATTTTATACTTATGTGAGTTTTAATTTATTTTTAATAAAGAATATATAAATATATATAATATATATGAAAGTTGACTTTCATGTGCTATATTAAATGTTATTTCTCTTCTTCTTGTTCAGGCTTTACCTAATCTATATTAATTTTCTAGCGAAATGATCAATGTACTTAATTTGCTACGACCAAACCTCAGCGTCATAAAATCATTCTGAAATGTATCAATAAATAAACTTGTAGAATTTTTGATTGAATTTCTATGTATTATAATTTAACTATATATTTATTTCCTTTAAAAAGTAAATAACAAAAATATATAAATCAGCTTCACTCTATATCACTCACACATCGAAATAGAACCTAGGGAACCTAGTGTTAAGACACTCCGTTCTCAAAGTAAATAACTATTCTATAATAATTAAGAAACTTTAATTTAGTTTGTTCTATATTTAGTTTCTAATAATAATCAACGTTGTAAGTGGTGATAGAAATTACGAGAATTGACCTATGAGGGCAACCACATTGCAATCACCGTCCACGACATGTACACACAGACGTACAAAGCTATTACATGCTGACAACTCACAATATTAGCTTTCAATATCTAATAAAATATATCTACTATGAATGTATGTATGTACATTATAAAACTTATTCTTCAATAGATATATATGCCTTTAATTTTAGCTACCTTTTTATCTACAACCCAAGGGCGGCGTTAAGTTCCGCCAGTCAAATTGGACAGACAAAAAAATTAGACAGAAAGTGGGAAACGGAGAGTCTTAACTTTAAGTAACATTTTTTTTCTCTCTGTCTAGCCTGGTATGTGAAAAAAGGAGAAAAACTGTATTTTAAATCGAAGATTAATAATTATACTTATTTGTTGATTGCTTGTTGATTGTCAAATACAAGCAAATAAAAAAACGTGAATTCCAACTTAATGCAGGGATTTTTTTTTTCAAAGTGTAAATAAAATATTGTATGCAATATAATAATATTGTAGAGAGATCTTAATTCCAAATGTACTTTATTTTTAACCTACAAAATCTGGGCACGTTAAAGGACAACGTGAGAGTAATTACTGCTATATAATATTATATAAGAAACACTTATTTTAGCCTGTTTTAAATCTCTCAAACGAATTTGAATTTCAAATATGTCTCTTCATTAGTTTTACGCGGGCGGTTTCATAAAATTAGAATAATGCTTCCATAAATCGCTTAACTTATATTTTCGTCACGTTTTTTTTGGCAAAAATCTTACACACACAAATATTACAAAATCTTGACTTTTTTTATATAATTGATATTTCATTCAATATGGAAGAAAAGCTAGTGTTAAGACACTACATACTCTATGCAACGTGTAATTTTTACCCAAAACGGCAAAGCAAAGAAACAAGTAAAAAACAATGATACCACACACGTTCCAACACAGCTATTTAAACTTATCCTCATCTTACTCCAACTTATCTTATCCTATCCTTCCAATAAAATAGAAAAGTCATCAATGGAAACATAAAACAAAAGGGATATCCCATAGTAATTAACAAAGAACCATTTATACCTAATACGTGGCAATAAAAGGAAATAAGACCCATGGCCATACATACCATAGAGCAAAAATTCACCAGCAATCTGGAGCTGGAAATTTATGGCAACACATAAAATGGAGGATGCTTCCGAGGCTAAAAGCGCAAGAACATTTGTAGTTCTTTACGAGTACGTATGTAACTACTGACATGGGGTGTTTTAGCAATATTTTTATGTAATTTCTAGTGGTTTTCTCTATTTATGGTTGATAGTAATGGGTTCGATTTTATGTATTTTTAAGATTTGTTGAAAATGGGTTATGTATCCCATAGGGTAGGTAGGCAGAGGCAACCTAATGTTAAGACGCTTTGTTGACGGAAATAGAACTGAACTTTGTACTTTTTATGTTATCAGAGTAAGGAAATGAAAAAAAATCATTCCACCAATTAAAAAATTCGAACTCAGAACCATCGCTTTTTCATCCAGATCCTATGGCGCTGCGCCATGAAGACCTTGATAATCAGAAATCATCATTAGTGTAGTGACTGTGCCTTCTATCTCATATTTATTTAAAAGCCTATTTCCACCCTATTGTTCGTAACATTGCGTGTTGAGTTGGCGGAACACAACGCCGCAAAATATTAATGCGAATCTACGCCTTATAGTAAACATTTAAATATCAACATGCCCTCGAGTCCGATTCATAATTACTGTCTACACTACACTGTTAGACGCTATCAGATGGCGCCAATATAATTACTAAATATTAAATAACTATTGATATACAAAAAGAAATATCATAAAATTATAAAATTCTGAAGGTGACACTAGATATTATCTTCTTCTGGTAGTTCTGGTACCTACATAACATTTAATTACATAAAATAAATAATAAAAAGATTATTATTAAAAAAATTGCCATTAGGAAAAATGAGCAAAAAATTAAAAGTAAAACCTTATTGACCTTCAATTCTTGACATTTTGACCTGTTGTCGTCGTAGTTTTTGTTAATAAATAACTGATCAGCCTTGGCCAACTTAGAATATATTATGTTATGTACAATGTTGCTTTTGCATCGTATAAAATAATATTCAATAACTTGTTTATAAGAAAAACAATTTCAATTTTTTCTCCATAGGTATAGCAGGGTAGACAAAGGAAACCTTGTGTTGAGACGCGTTATCCCTCACTTTCCTCCCAATTTGTTAGGAATTTGCGTGTTTAGTGGCAGAACTCAACGCCGTCTCTCAGATAAGAAAAATTAAAATAATTAACTATTTATTCATTTAACTCAATCCACAACCGTCGCGTTTACAATCTGATGCCAATCCACTAAACTAAACAGAACGGGACTAAACCTTATTTACGCGTTTAAATTACATAAATAAAATATATTTATATTTCAAAAGGTAAAAATAAACAAATTTAAATAATACTATACAAATATATGCAGTAAAAGTTAACAAAAAAACTACTGTTAAAACAAAACACGACAAAAAACGATCAGAAAAACGCTCATCCTAATACAAGCAGCTATAACAGAAATTAAAAACAATTGTATGAAACATAAAAATTTCAACATCCCAAGAAACGTATAATGGTATTCGAATCTGAGACCTCATCTCAGCACTTATCTAATTTGCACTTAATAGCTGGAAAGTTCAGTATGAAACGTTAAGGAAGTGGAATTTTAACTTGGACTGCATTCAACAGGACACTCGAAATGCGATCTAAAACTTTAAATACTTTGTACATTTTACATAAGCTCAAGTACTCCGGAAAGCTGTAATGAAGTAGTTTCTTTTCAAATAAAAATAAACTGCCTTAAAAAAGCTAGTAGTAGTTTTTTGGTATTGCGATTGCTTTTAATTTTTTTACTTAACTTGTTTTTATTTTCTCCATTTAAAACAGTTATACAGTTTTACAGTGGGAATGTCCTGATGGCGTGGGGCAGCGTCTCTTTGTAAGCCGAGATGATTGTGGATTTGATTCCTACCCATGTCTTTCTCAGGTAAAACGCAGCGTTGAGTTCCGCTACTCGACATACAATATCTCAAATAGAGGTAAAAGTGTGGAACGATGTGTCTTAAGTTCTTAAGACTAGGATATGTTAAAGCAGTAAAGTATATTGTAGTTATTATATAAGAAAACTTTATTATAGAATAACAAGGTAAGAGACTATTTTTGTTTTAAAAAAGGAAGAATTCACTATTTAAATGTGGTAGAGAGAGAACAAAAGTCATTCCACAGCCTATTTCCTACAATTTTCCAGATTGCAACACGTGAATATTGTACCAGTTCCAGTGTTCCACGTGAACAAGCGGTTAACGGCTGGCGGAGATAAAGGCAATGTATTCTAAGAGTAGACTAGAAAACGTATATTTATTTGTTACTAAATTAAATTACTTTTAAAAGTTTTACTTTAATAAATATATAAATTTATTAAATATCAACTTCATTTACGAAAGCTGGGTAATATAAAGCTTATGACAATACAATGTTATTATGATTAACGATGGATATCTTTGTGTGGGCAGTTAATACAGAAATAAACATTTACTTAAGATAATATCAAACTATATTATTCTTTTTCTGAAAAGGCAAAGCAAAATCTTTCCAAAAAACGATTAAACAAGCAAGAATGCTTACTAATTTTATGAACGCATAACCAAATGAAGAGTTCATCACCCCAGTGACAGAAAGAAGACATCTTAACTCATAAAACGAGAGGACGCTTTGACACTAAATACGCGTTGCCATAGTAACTCATATGTCAATTTATATAAAAATGTATATTTTCAAACTTATGGTAGTCTGTGTCATGTTTATCTACTTAACGTAATGTATTAACGCTCTGCTCTCCTTCTCTATATAAACTACTAGCGGACACGCGCAGCTCCGCTTGCTTATTTAGGGGTGAATTCTAGAAAATCATGAAACATACGAGTATGTTAAATCAAATATTTTTAAGAGTCTAAATTTACAATTTTATAAAAATCGGTGCAGAGTTAAAAAAAATTCCATACAAACTTTCAACCCTTATTTTTCACAGCTTTAGGGTTTAAATTTTTCAAAATCCCTTCTTAGTCCAGATTACGAAAGTAAAGATCTGTCCAAATTTCACGTTTCTATTTTCAGCGGTTACGGCTGTACGTGCGTCTTACCTCAGTCAGTGATTATTATATATACCTTTTATATATATAGATGACTGCGCCAAATTTCTTACTCTTTCATCCGCTAAATTTTCATAAAAAGAGATAAAAAATTCTTCCTTTTATTATTAATATATAGATAAATAAACAGCACCAATCCTCAACGAGTTCACACTCTGTGGCTGTAACTTAGAAGGGATGTTAACATACCTTCACCATGCAACAAAATATCTCCACAATTGACCCCACGAATACAGTTTTCCATACCATTTACTTTTTCCATCCCCCAAGCAATTCTATTGAGAATAAAAATGCAGTAACATTTAAAAACGCCGCTTTGTTGGGAACTTCTGACGTTTACATTTAATATTTAAAGAACTACTACTGTTTGAGACGTTTTAAATAAGTTTTTTAATGCAGTTACAAAGAGTGGGAGATGTGGATTGAAACGGGTTGGAATATATATATATTTTTTATTTAAACTTTTATACTTGTTTTAAAACTCGAGGCAAGTAAATAATTTGACATGTATTCAAATGTGTACTCGTGTAGGTTAGAGCTGAGTATAAAAATAAAGCAAAAAAAAGAAATCTATGATATTTAGTGAAACAAAATATTATAGTCACATTTCATTATAAGGAAAAGTAGAGAATAGACACAGACAAGTCGTAGTGCCTGGACATAAGCGTGCGCCTGGGGGATGAGTTATGGGAATCGAACCCCCAACCAGTTGCATTTACAGTCACACACTTGTAGGGCGCAACGACTGGTCTCAGTATTTTTAAGAAGAAAATACTCGTAATTTACTTACTTATATCTCGGAGGTGTAAAAAAATATGAACCTGTTAAGAGCATCCCGTTTTACTGGCCCACATTGCTTGCCACTTAAGAATTTTTTCTTAGAATTGTATACATTACTAGTAGTCAATCCAGTTCTTGAGGGATTCAATGAAGAAGATTATAGTAGTATTATATATATGTTTATTTATAATTGTGTCTTAAATCCAGTTCTTTTCTCATGGTATTTCATTACTGAATAACGTAGAATTTACTTTAAGTTGATTTAATTGAAGATTTTGTTTTGAATTTTATAACTGAACAACCTACCTATTTAACTATATGATGTGAATAGGTTATAAGTATAAAGAACTCGCCTAAGCATCACATAAGGCAGGTTTCCACCGCAAGCGGAGCGGGCCCATTAAGGACTACGTTTAACTCGCAATAGTAAACTTTTAACTTGTATTTCCATCAATAAATAACCGAACGGAAAGTAATAGAAAAAAACCGTAGAATGAATAGATTCAATTCCACGTAGGCAACATTAAAATTAAAATAAGAAAGAGAAATAATTATTTCTCTGCCTAATTTCCTCTTCCAAAATACAATATCTCTAAAGAGGTAAAATATGAAAAACACAATAATTTATATCAGTGAATGATATTTAAAAAAAAACATATTTTTAAAAATCGTTGCAAATAAATAACAAAGACCATATATTTACTTTGCATATTTACCTTCTAAACTAATCCAATTAAGATCAGCCTTCATATCTATTACCACGGCTCCACTTTCATTACAATTAGAAACAATTTCCAAGTATTAATATAGCGAACTAATAATCTCACAATATTACTTGGTTATAAACTTGGAATTGCTTTAATAAAATGTGTAAACATATAAATTTTATTTGATAAGATATGTATTAAGGCCGGCCGTAATTGAGACCGTCGTGCCGCAGGGACAAAAGGGAATGACTGTAACGCGACGGTTCTGGGTTCGATCCCAACTTAGGTATATATAAATTATTACTTATTAATATTCTATTTCTTCGTCAATCAACACGCAATGCCTCGAGAAACACGATAGAGTGTGGGCAACGGAGTGTTAACACTAGGATTCCTCTGGCTACCCTGCTATTTGCGGGATACAGCGTGAAGCTGATTTATTAAATCCAATAAAAGCCAGTAATTGTCAGAACAATAGATAAATATTTTAGTATTGGAAAGCGTCGTGGGCGCAACCAGCACCTGTCTCGACGCACCTTTCTTGTTTGCATTGAGTAAGGCGCGTTTACATACAAAATTAGCATATTATTTTTTTAATAGTAGTATGAAAAGATTCAATACTAGTATAATTATATTGTCTAATTGAAATCAAAATAAATCCTTTTAAAATCTAAATTAAATACAAGAAAAACAATGAACTAATTAAGTGGCCCGAGTCTTTAAATCAGTGTACAGTAACCCTTACAAGTTGACGTAACAATTATGTCTTTTGTTTGCGCCGGCGCGTACATTGTTGCAAATTGAATGGGATAACGGTTCAAATCCGGTTTTTCTTTAAGCGAAAACGTTTAACGTAAACGGAAATTTATATTTAGAAACAGATATATCACAAGATGTCTTTCTTGAGATTACTATTTTACAAAACATTTTTTTACTAGAAAGGCTTATACCTATATAGAAGTGATTTTAGTTTGAGTAACAATGAATTCAATAGAAAAACTAAATAAATAATGTTCTTGATAGAACCACTAAAATGTGGGTATAATCCTTTCTAGCAATACTGTTTTTATTTGAAAACCGCGTTTCTACCGACCGGTCAGAAAAAAGCAGTATAATTGTTCACTATCACTATACAAAGAACAAGAGACGTTATAAATATGTATATCTAATATACATAAATTCTGGCCTTATAATTATTTTACAGGATAGAATTAAATAATTGTAATTTAAAAAAAACTAAACTCTATTTTTAACTTTCACAACTTTCTTATTATTATTTATGAAAACCTGTAAACAGGGAAACAGGGAAAACAAAATGCATAATTTAGAGAATTATTCATGACTAAAATTTGCCCAAATATTCCACGTAAACCGTCAAGGATCATCCTTTCATGAATATATCTAGTGTGATTACACAGCCACATTCCTCAACAGAAGCGTACGAGTTTGTCAAATATCTAAGAAATTCTCCATGACCTTACTGGAATAGCTTTAGCTAATGGACGTTGATATACAAACTAAATGCAAAAAGATTACAAGCTTTTAAGGCTTGACTGAAGGGAGGTTTTGAACCAATAGGTTGTAAGTTTAATTCCAATTCGAGAAATAAAGTACATATTTGCATTTCCTCGCTCTGGCAACAAGACAAAACGAGGTGTTAGAGACACTTCCGTTCCCCACTTTTGATATAAATTCTAGAACAGTTCAGTTGCGTAAACAGTCATACGCTTTAACCCCTGCACCTTATAATATAATATCTACTTCTTAATACAAACAACATTCACCTCTAACAACAAGCACAAAAACAACAATACTTTCATATATCCATAGTTGCATAACTTAATTCACGTCCACAACAACAAAGGTTTGTTTGTAATGTACACGAGTGTACAGCGTGACACCTGTCGGCCTAGTTATTTGACTTTGCTTGAGCTAATCGAATGTGGGTGGCGATAACACAATGTTAGTACCAAATATGCTTTCTAGGTATTGCAAATAGAGAATAAATAAATTTTTGTTATTTTTATATTAAATGTTCTAAATTGATTTTTTTAAATATATAAATCTGCTGCTATGATCGTAACTAAGTATTCATTAATTTCGTGGTATATATTTTTAAAATTTACATTTAAATAGAGACATTGCCTTATGTGAAATTTAAAACCATCCTTCACACAGACATTTCACGATGTATCTCACAAACAGCAAGGTAGACAGAGGAAACTTAGTGTTAAGACACTCCGTCCCCCATTTTCCGCCGAATTCACTTCACTGTAATCATTTAATTATCTATGACACAATCTAAACAACATCCGTCTTTCTGACATCCCTATACTTTTTTGATCCACAGATAAATAATAACAACCTTCAATTAATTTTAACAATCGAATAGGAATACTATAGTGTATTAAAAATCGATTTCGAGACTCACAATCGTGCTTTATATGGCCTTATTAGCCCTAAGACATTCGTGATGTCAAAATTATTCGCGATGCATTCCAGAGCACGGACATGGACAACGATAGTTTTTGAAAGGATAGTCGTATATTATTAGTTATTATGTGGGAGTTATTTATTGGTTTGTATTTTATATCAACATACATATAAATAAATATTTAAAAGTATATATGAAAACATAAATTAATATTTTTTATACTATTTAAAACACAGTTTTTTATAATAGACTTGCATAAGTATTCTTTGATAATACGAGTACATTTAATTTTATATCCTGAAAGCAAAAACGTAATTTATTATGCATGCTGTAGGTACTCTAGAAAACCGTATACTCTATAGCAATATTTTCACTGTACTAATTTGCAAATTTTTAATAAAAAATTTAAGAATAACATTATGGAGGTTACCTTACTTATTTTTTTATTAACAATGACTAATTTGAATAATGAAGGTATAAAATTATTCTAAAGAAACCTCAGGCTTATTTATGTAGGTTAAAAAATTATGGAATGGACTGTAATGCTTCAGCCATGTCATCTATAGCCTGGCTCCATAACTCCATAGGTCAAACAGATGCTATGTAAAAAATGAGAGGAAACGGAACCTCAGATCTAGGTTAGACTAATAAGCTACAGTGAAAAAAACATGCGGAACATTGGACGTGCCCCAATTTTATATACTTCTATGGAACTTATCGATTTTTTCATTATTATTCTTTATTTCTACCTACATTTATATGAAAATACAAGAAAAATAAACAGAAAAGAAAACAAATAATACTACGTTTTTACGATTTTAAAAACTGCAGAGTAGTACAGCGGGAGTTACTTTAATTCGTTTATAGCTTCACGTGTCTGCCGTATATAGCAAGGTAGGCACTTAAGGAGGCAACTTAGTGTTGAGCAGGGGGAGATCCAGCCCCCAAAAAGGTTATGGTTAAATTTACGCGAAAAAGTGGGAAGTGCGTGTGGGAACATGAGGTTATTTAAAAAAAAAATATAGGTATACTTTTATCTACATCGGCATGAAAAGAAAAGTTGCCTTAAAAACATTTTTTTTATTAAATATAATACTTTGGGTTTAAAATAACAATTCAGATCCAAAACTCAGATGGATGGACGGACTCAATGAGGACCTGAGAACTGTAAGCGTAGTTAACTCTAAAGAGAAGGCTAGGAATAAGACATTGTGGAAAAATATTCTGGACCAGGCCAAGGCCGTAGCGCCTTCGATGATGATGAAATATTATATTGTCCTCTTAACGACATCAATAGACCAGACCCTGTACATCAGAAACCTATTAGTTATTTACATGCTAATTGGGCCCTTAACGGTGGCTTGGTGTCATACTCCGATCTCCACTAACTCTATCATAAAGTATATTAATACTCTCTGTAATTTTATTTAGTGACTAAAAATCTTATATAACATTAAAAATATGTTATTATTTAAGTATATGCATAGGTAATAATAATCACCATTAAAGTTAAACTCGATCAATTATAATTTATTAAAATCGATCAATGTACGTGCCTTTTCACATAATTAAATTTCACATGACACTCACGTTTCACATTTAAAACGTGGCCGTTGCAATTAACAAATTTATACATAATATATTATACAAGTGTTCTTTTTATTTATTGTTACATTTTTTTTATTTATATAATGTATATAAATAACTCTTTCGTTACGGAGACGACTCACAGTCGAAAATTAGACAGCGTAGAACGCTGAAATTTAGCGTATAGAGAACCAACTTAGGAAATGTTGGGAAGCATCAAGAGAAGTCTTGAAATTTCTACAGAAATGCGGAAAATGCTAATTATCATCTTTGATTATACATATATACCCACACGACGAACCCACAAAACGAAGTTGCAGGCGGCCTCTTAGTACCTACTTGAAAAATATATTTCTGTGTCTGCTTAGATTTAGAGTTCCATTTTTTATGTCTATACTTATATTTTTTTCTTTTACAATAATAATTATAAAAGATTCTTATAATATCTTTCAGTTCACAATCAAATATAGAATAAAAAGAAGTTTTAACTTATTTTCATCGTGTCACTGTCTCATTAAAGCGCGGCGTTGAGTTCTGCCACTTAACACGCAAAGGATTCGGCACAAAGTGGGGAACGGAGTATCTTAACACTAGGTTCCCTCTGCCTACCCTGCTGTGTGCGGGATACAGCGTGAAGCTGATTTTTTTTACTATGTCTCATAGAACTATATAGTTAGTTCACAGTCACTTAACAATGACACTAACAAGATAACAACAATTATTTCTTAACAAAATCTTTCCAACTTCTTAACTTCGTAACCAATTTGTTGATTAACCGAAAGCAGTCGTGCGGACCTATAATAATTACAGATTATAACTTTTACAGGTGGATAGAATTTTAATTCGCGACGCTATACCGGGAGATGAAAAGTTGGTTAATTTAATAATTCATTAACAATTTAATATTTTTATATATTAATTTAAGGTATTTTGAACTGGGGTAGAGGTTTTATCTCGCTATGATTGCGTTGATTGGAATATTTAAATGTTTAAATAAAGCGTTGGTTTCCGCTACTTAAAACAATATCTTGATAATATATATGGTGTAAAGTCTGTTCGTCGTCAGTACTGTAAGTATGTCACAGGCTCATATTCCCATTGAATTGCTAACGCCAGCGACGCTTGCACAGGTAAACAAACAAAAATACTAAAATTATAAAAAAAATTTTACCTACTAAATTCATAGGTAAACCTTAGTCACGATTTCATATCCATATTCGATTTGTGTAATCGCATTTAAACGGCACTACTATGGCGACACTACTAAGTTTTTTTTACAAGCTCAATCCAATATAGAGACGAATAAAGATTTTTGTACTCCTTATTTTACTATTTTACACGTTATTTTTATATATTTAAAAAAACTGAATAAGATATGTTATTTTTATGTTAATATACGAGTAAAAATAAAAAAAAATCAAATCTATATGATTAAATTTAGATATTACGTTCATTATCAAAAGTTACTATTTTTTTTTTTCGATGTATATCTACTTAGATAAAATTATGGTGTAGTTCATCCTGCAGTCCTGTACACATTTGCCTAACATGGGAAAAAGGTCGTCTATTCATATAAAATAAATAACAAAATCATTTTTTTTATCATAAACAAATACAAACGACACTACAATAGTAACATTATATTGCACAAGAAAATTACTTTTCTTACTTCTTACACAATGACTTTCCTAAAACACAAAGGTTCCCACGGCGTCACCAACTTTTACTCGTGATCTTCGCGATTACGCCATGGATGGGCCTTTCAATGTCATCTGAACGAGCAATTAAGATCTAATTTCGAGTTGCTTTCATCAAAGATTTCTATTCGCAACTTATTATTTTATACCGATAATGTAGAATTAATGATAGATTTGTGTTTCATTTAGTAGCTAACGCTTATTTATACATATTTTCACTAAAATAATGATAGTAATAAAGCATTTAACAAATGTTATGAGGACGTCGGTCTTGGCGTGGGACAGTGACTGGCTATTAACGTGACAAGTGCGGGTTTGATTCCTACTCGGGAGAATGAACTATTTTTTTCTTTTCTCACTTTGCTAATGGAACTAAGCTAAAAAAGAAAAGACAATAAAAAAGAATATATCACTGTCTATTTAAATACTGTCTATGTATTTACTTAGAGGGTAAAGTAATAATAATAATATTACTGATTATTAGTCTAAAGACGTAAGGTAATAAAATACATTTTTTAAACAATTTGTTTTGAAAGTACCGTAATAATATTATGCTCATCTATATATATAAAACCGAAAGGTCACTCACTCATCACGAAATCTCGGAAACTACATGTGCTAGGAATCTAAAATTTTGCATAGGAGTTATTTATAGGACGTAGGTGCTCGCTAAGACGGGAATTTGCAATATTCGATTTCTAAGGGGTTGTTTTTGGGGTCGAAAGTTTGTATGAAACTTCGTTACTACAAATGCTAGGAGCCTCAAATTTTGCATAGACGTCACTAGGACGTAGTCATGGAGACAGACATTAATAATAACATAGTTCACGCGGGTGAAACCGCGAGCGGGCCGCTAATTTAACATAAATGTCGTATAATACGAATTATCATAGATTACAAACGTGAATCTGTATTTACATTCCTGTCAACACACAATCAATGCACGCTCGTTCTGTCAGTTCTGTCAAACATCCGCCATGACTGTTTGTTTCTGTTTAAATTCCATAAACAGATTATGTTGATGAAATTGTTCGAATAGATAAATAAAATATATTATATACAATGTATTTATTATTGTATTTATATAATAACATATCAAGAAACAAGAGGCTATGAAATGTCTTCTAGGAGTGGAATTTTTAAATTTATATACCTAAATTGATAATAACTATGGTTCATATCGTTTACCAGGCTGTGTTAAGTATTTAAACAGAACTTATAAAGGCTTTTTATTACAGGGTAGGCATAGCTTCGCCACTCATTTCGGCAATGGCGTGGAGGAACTTAACGCCAACTGTTGACTTACTAGAGCAGATAAATGATGAAAATTTCTTATTGTACGAACTGTACAGTCAGACGTTCTCTTTCTCTGTACCAAAATTATCTCAAATAAGTAAGTTTTAACTAAATTCGTTCCACAGTTTTTGGATAAGTAAGTAAATGTACAATTCCAAACACAGAAACTTTCACACATGCTATACTATTACAACAAATATAAATATAATATACCTACTTGCGTAGAATTTAACAAGACTCATTTAATTATGAATAAAAAGATGAGATAATTACATCATATCTAGGTAATTAACTTTTACTTGGAAGTTCTCACGAGCTTTAATTTGAATAAGTTGTGTTTCTTGTTTTTGTATAAAAACAAAATATGATTCGAGAATCAAATTTACATAATCATTTCTCTTTCAGATAAAAAAGTAATAGGTACATATTATATCCATATAAGTAATACATTTTTTCAACAAATGTAATTTTATACATACAGAGAACGCAACATCAAAAAATCTTATTAAAGAAACTGATACAAAATTGACTTTAGAAATTAGATTATCTACGAAACCAGATCAAAGCAAAATGCACAAGATCTTGACATATACAGCCAATTATAAAGAAAATAAATTTACAAAACAAATATGGACTGGATGTTTTAAATTATACTTTAATGACATTATAAATTTTCAATGAAACTTTTAGCTACTTAATAACTAATAAGCAAATGAAAACTGTAAAATGTTAAAATTTTATTTAAATATCAACGCCATCTATCGTTAAATATTTGAACTACATACCCTTTGACCGTAAAGTGGGGGGTCTAGCGCGCCCCCGGGCCGAAACATCGCCGCGCTAACTGCTGCCATCTGCCGGCTACCTCACTTTGCCCTTCCAACGAGACATTGCTCTGCAACAAAATAAACGTTTAAATTTATAATAAATTCATCAAAAATGTTTTATATATACACAAGAATAAAAAAAATAAAAAGATTATGCAATTAATAAGATTTTAAAGTATCTACAAAAAGTCTATATTTTAAATTACATTTGGACTGGTTGTTATGTTAGTGGGCCTGTTATCCTAAAATTAAAAAAAATACATCCATTTTTGAAACTTTCAATAGGTACAAACAAAAATAAGCCAGCCATTTCTTACAAATAATCTATCCTCAAACGATTTAACAACAAAAAGTAGGTTTAATATTTTCCAACATATCAAGAATTTAATAATAACATTATCCAAAGTAATGAGGTATTATTAATAATATAATAATAATATGACCTTTAGTCTAAGGGCAGGTCTGAACGGTTACAACGGTAGTGTCATGCTTCAGCGAGCAAGGCCTGTACCGAGTTTCCTTTCGTTCTCATACTTTTTGTATTCCTTTGTGCAAATTATTGTTCACCTCTCCGATCTCGTGACTGGTTATTATCAAGTTTAAAAACGTCGCTTACAAATGTAACGGCCGTGGATTTGGATTTTTGGATTTGTAAGGCTTGAAAGGTCAATTTTAGTCTATTTAAGATGAAAATAAATTTGTATTACAGTAACTAAAATCAGTACTAAACAAAAGTATACAACTACAACAATTATGTATATAACATAATTATGATTATTAATTATTTATTACAAAATTAAATACACATTATATCGTAGTAGAACAATATCTGACTGCAAACGCAACGTTTGTGGGTTCTATTCTAGCCTAGTTATTTTCATTGCTATAGAAATTACTGAGTTTTCACCCAACTTCAGCATTTTAAAGTATTATTCCACATCTAGAAAAGAAAATTCAATTTTTATACGTTTCCTAAGTATTACGGGGCCCGAAAATGGAGAACGAAGTCTTAACACTATATTCTCTCAACCTACCCTTATATCTACAAGAAAAAACCTTAACACAAACAAAACTTACTTCCATTATATAAAGAAAGAATATACAAACACCTCCTATTAACGGAATATCTTGGCGTAATCGACAACAATTAACTTTTTGTTCCCTAAAACCACGTTTCAGATGTACATACATACATACAAACATACATTTTTAGAGCTATTATTATTGTGCTATGCTTGCACAGCCGGTGCCGGGCCGGTGCCGGTGTCATTGACACGGCTTCCTACTGTTCCCACAGTGCACAGAGAGTGCATAGTAATAAATGTTTAATAGTTAGCTTTATGTGTACTTACATACTATACGAGTATTATACAGTTAAAGATAATCTTATGTTTAACATTGTATTTTATATTGTCATGGTTGTTATGGTTTTTTTATTATCATAGATAGTTTTTTTATGTCGTATTTAATAATAAGGTTAAGGCCAAAAATATATAAAATGCTAAAAAATAAAAAAAAATCAAAAATGAGAGGAAAAAAAATCATTTTCCTGCTCTCATAAAAAAAATTGACAGAGTAGGTACACCACACGAGTAAACTATCTCGAACGCGGGGTAAAACTTAAAATCAAAAGTAATAGATAAGATTTTTTTTCTACTCTTTACTTTTCGCCGAATTCTAAGCAAATTGCGTGTTGACACAAATAATTTCTTCGAGTGGGGATCGAACCTACAACCTGTCACGTTTGAACTCTAAATACATAAAATATCAAAAATATAAGACCACAAAGGATAAATATACACTATAAAAATAATGATAGTATTAAATCATTTAGTATTTCGAAATATTACAAACAAACAATAGCACAGTTTTTCCATTCACATAATACCCCACATAAGGCAACGAGGTAATATACGAACCTTGTAAAAATACTTAAGTGTTTTATAAAAGTTATCATAACAGCCAACTAGCCTCGAAATTCTTTATATCTTTTTTAAATATGGTTTTACGTCTAAATGTAAAACCATATTTTAGTTAAATTTAAATTTTGAGATTTTATGTTAAGATATATTTCTTTATTTATATTTTCATTTTTTGCTCTGGTAAAGCAAAGGCAAAGCGCGGCGTTGAATTCCGCCACTCAACACGCAATGCCTCCAGAATTTGTCTTAACACTAAGTTTCCTCTACCTACCTTGCTGTGTGAGGGATACAGCGTGAAGCTGATTTTATTTATATTTGTGAAGTTGTGTAGGAACGCACATCTTTAAATACGCCATAGTGGGTTCGATTCCCGCTCTGGTAAAAAAAGACAAAGCAAGGCGCTCAGCTCCGTCGCTCAACCGCATAATAAATCGCATCGAATAAGAAAGTTTGTTTGTTCTTCTAAAAAAACATACAGCTAACATTGATTCGACCTGGTTTAAATGAGTTCACGTTAATTTTCTAAAGGCATATCGTGGGCGAAGCGATAATATGTTGCAAGTAACTAAATGCCTTTTTTTTTAGCTTCAGTAGGAAAGACGGAACATAATATTAAGACACTCCGTTCCCCACTATCTACCGAATTTTTGAAACGCTTTGCCCTGGTACCAAAGTGAAGAATTGAAATTTGGGGAATGAATTAATAAATAATAATACATTTTCCCGAGTGAGAATCGAACCCACAACCGTTGCGTTAACAGTGACATCTTACACTCGTCTCGACGGCCTCTATTAACTTACATACATACTTACATTATATATATGCAGTATAGGATAAGTGTTCTGACCTAACTTACTTTCGATTTCATATGACATGCCTACTTACCTACTAAAATTATATTATGTTTTATACGCATAGATTGTAATTTAATTATAATATAACGGTTAAAGAAAATTATCTTTTAATAATGACACGCAATGGCTGTGGGTTTGATTCTCACTCGGAGGAATGAAAATTAGATATTTTTATTGTTTCGGGTTTTTGTTGATCATACATAACTTAATGTTCAACTGTTGTTTTTTTTATTAAATTGTTTTGTATATTTTCATCATAGATATACCGCACATAAGGAACAAATATATTTTTAATATTTCCATAGCTGTACATATAGGCTCTATAACACAAAAAAACATGATGTACTTCAAATATTTTCAAGGGGGTTCATCAACGACGAGAGATGAATTCTTTCAAGCGGGAATTAAACCCACAACTGCCGCCTTTTACAGTCAACCACTGTGCCAATGCCAAGATGGCCTCTGAATAATAATATTAAGATATTCAAATGTATACATTTCCCCAATAATAATATTATTAAAGTATATAAAATAATCCTATGAATTAATAATTATTTCTATAAATATAGGTTATTTCAAGCGGAAGCTTTGAAGTAGGAAAACACAAAGGATTCGAACTTATAAGTAACGGTATTATACATCGTGACTCTACCTACAATTTATATTAACTTACTATACCCACTCACGTATCTAACTATAGCAATATATTTATTTTACTATAATAATTTTTAAGAAATAAAATTAAAAACGCAAAATTTACTATCATAATTTGCGAACAGAATTGTCTTATAAACTGTAAGTTGGTTAACAGTATTTTTTAAAACCTGACGTTTTGAACTCCTTACAGAAGGCAAGAAGAAGACCAGAGACTATTGTGAAATATCACAAAGATTTTTACAAAATACCTTAAACTTTTGTACGTTTTTTCTGTTTTAAAAATATAACATTGAACTAAAGTCCTTCAAAAAAGAGATCCGGATTAAAGTCACGCAGCGTCCAAAACCATTTTTTCCTTATTTACATCATATAAATACGATTATTTATGTTTCTTTTATATTAAAAAGAACTACTTTAATAAACCGAGAAAGATTTGATTTAAATCTGTTTCAATTATAAACTCTACAATAACTAATTGTAATTCTTGAATTATGGGGTTAGGGGTGCCCGTTGCCACTCCACTTTGCCTAAATCACGTCATATCTAGAAGACACGAAGAAGAAGAAATCCTAAACTGTAAATTCGATTCAATAATTGACATTTTGACAGATGCAGTTCTTGTACCACATACATATGTCGGTCACGGACCTCGCCCCCCGGTTTTGCAATACCAACTGATTAATTCGATAAGACATATATAAAATACCAATAAATTTGTATTTACGATCTGTCGTATACGTTTTTAAGATATGGCCGAAATGCTGGTGGGTCGGACATCTTGATAAATGATATAGCTTACTTGGAGTTATTCGCTTTGTCTTTAATAATATTATATTTCTTATTTTATTCTTATTTGTTATTTTATTCTATGATATTATATTTGTTATTTTATAGAATGTGAGAAAATAAAAACGTGTTTATATATCCTCCTTTTAGAGACCAAAACGGAGATGGCGAGACGAGCTGGACCATTACAAGCCTGACTGGTGCTCAATAGCGCGAAATAGACCAGAGTGGAAGAAGTGGAGGGAGGCCTTTGCCCAACAATGGGACAGTATACGCTAGGGAAAAAAAATCACATATATGGCATTCTCTATTTAACAAATGGTAGCGTATTTTTATTATTCCACCATTACTGTTTATTATTATAACGCGATGGTTGTGGGTTCGATCTCCACTCGGAGATAATGAATTATTATGTATTATAATATTTTCATTTATTCGCTCTGGCGCAACAAAGGCAAAAGCTCGGCGTTGGGTTCAACACGTAATGCCCCGAAAATTTAACGGAAGATGGGGAACGGATTACAGAGTGCCTTAACACTACGTTCTCTCTGCTTACCCTGATATAGCGTAAATCTGAAAACAGCATTATTAACATATAAAATATTTCGATCAGCAATCGTACATAAAAGGTTCATTATGTTCATTCAAGGCCCCTCTTTACATTACAAAATAAATATAAATATACCTCAATCCAATCCATACTAAAAGTACAAAGTCGCAAGCACATTGTCCTATATTAAGTCGAGCGTAAAATCGTCGTTTTTATCGCTAAATCCTACGCGATGCCGTCACTTTTCCAGATCTCAATTACATTATTAGCACTTAAGTTCCTTATACGAGAAGCTCACAATCTTGGCTTTGCAAATTGCGTCATACCACTTATATGTGGTGGTATTTATGGTCATGGGGTGATCTAGATATGGGTTTTGTTGCCTTATTTAAACTTAAAATTCGTAAAGAAAGATGGTAAAATGTGATATTAGTCACTTATAAGAATAGAAGTAAAAGAAAACATATTTTGAATAGTAAGCTATTACAAATAAAAAAAATTAAAACGAAATATTTGCTTACTATAAATTTATATATCTCTATATTGTACTAATAATTTCTTCGACAATATATGAGAGAAAGAAATTAAAACTAATTTTATAGAAAACTATTTAAAAACGTAAAATCCTCTCACAATTGTCTCTGTTCTCTTAGAGCTCCTCACTCCTCAACCTAGATGCCAAATTTCAGCATTCTACACTCTTTCTAATTCCAGCTTTATTTATTAGCATTACAACCGTGAGATTTAACAAGTAGCAAATTATAAACAAGTATAATACACATTAATATTTATGATAAATACATCACATATATTATAACTTCATATGAAGTACGTCGGTTATGCAATGGAAATTTTATATGCATTTCAACTTTCACTCACTTCTAGCGCTGAGATGAGAAAATATTATATTAATCTTCGCCGACGTAGGAATTTATCATTTTCTGTTCAGCAAATTTCTGCACTTGTAGTTATTTGCGAAGATAAACGATTGCTCGTAGAACGTAGATTGTATGCAAATTGAATACCACCTTCAACGCTTTGTCTTAAGTAATATATTTTGTGATATGAGTTTAGTTTATACTGATTTAGTATGAGTTGAAATATTTTGATTTATTTACAGAAAATTATAAATAACTGTTATAAAGAAAGTAAGACCAGTCGTGGCGCAGGGGTTGGGGTTGTGGGTTCAATTTTCAATCGACATAATGAAATATTTAATATTTTCATTTCTCTCGCTCCGGCAACGGGACAAAACGCGCGGCGTTGAATTCCGCCACGTACACGCAATGTTTGGAGGCATTGGAGATGGAGTCTGATGAGATGGAGAGAAATTGAGGAAAAGAAGTGTCTTAGCACTATACTTATAGGTTCTCTCTGCTTACTCTTCTGTGTGCGGGATACAGCGTAAAGCTATTTATTTAAATTTTATAATTAATATTATTTATTAAATTTATCACCACAGATAACAAAATACTATTAACTCACACACACACACACACACATCGATCAAATATTCAATAATTTAAAAAAAATATTACAGACAGACTGACATTGCGATACCTGTCACTGTCATTTTAAATCTGTATACAAAATACAGACTCATTAAATACAAGGTTGTGGTGGAAAAAAAAGCATTACAAGCTGACCGCGACCTAAAATCGTTTTGAAGACGTTTGTGACTGACACAGTATATTGTCACGAATTTCTTTCTTGTGGCTATTATTAGATTATCTGTGCATCGATAGAAAGATAGATAGATAGATCTAGTAATTAAACTGGTAAGTATACTAGTATAATTATTATTTACTACTAGTACGAATTATTACTAGTATAATTCTTAGGTCTTCAAATATAAATATGCTTCCCTCTTTTCCCTTTTTCTGACGAAATTCTAAAACAAGTTTCAGTTCACGGGGCTAAGTCCTCGATATGAAATATAATTATATTTTATAGGTAATTTTAACATTCATAGCAAGTATCTATATGGATATCTTAGCGTTTTAGATTGGGTCCCTGTGAATTTGGATAGAATATAATTTTCTAAGGCACGTTCGTATAAAAAATAGAAAAACGTTCGATGACTAAGCTATATACCTAAATTGTAAAGCAATAAAATCAGATTCATTTGATTCCAACCTACGACTTTAATAACACTAGTTTACTTAAATTGGATTCAGACTGCCAAATTAAGGATATTAACTATTTAAACTAAATCTTACAGTTATTCATTGTTATCTAAATGATGACTTTTACTTGACCTTTCAATAAAAAGGGAAGGCCAACGTTTTAATTTCAGTATTAGAAAGGCAACCTAAAAAAATATCTAAGAAAAATTCTTAGATTAAATTGTCACTGAATTTATTCAGCTATCAAAGAATCTCAACAATGATACAGTTTGTGAAAAGTAGTGTCTATTCTTTATTTTTTATTTTATGTAAAAAGTCTAGTCGACGGTTGCGAATTTTATTTTATTGAGCACTACAATTCAAAATATAATACTTTACATATTTATTTAAATACACATTTCCATACATATTTCTGTGTGATTCCAATCTAAACTAACCAAACCCTGAGTGCTAATAAAAAATACTATTTTACAGTACAAAAATATTATTCTTATTCTACAGTCCATTTATTTACGTAAACATTTTAGTTCAACTTCGTCATAAAAATATGTAACGTGATAATTTTTCGGACGCGTGACGAATGTCAAAATGGAGGTAGATACGAAATCCTGCTAACGTAACATGTAATACATACACATACGTTCTTGTTGGCATACAAAATATACTTTTTTCTATAAACTCAAGTTCTGTTTTAGTTCGCAAAGTCATTCAAGTTGTTCTCACGTTTAAATTTGTATATTTTAGTATAAACTATATAATAATTAATTTAATATAAATTTAATATAAATTTTATTAAATTTAATAAGAAAATATATGTTAAAATAATATAACCTGATTCTATAATAACGTCAACCAACCATCATAATAGATATAAGTTCTCGAGCCTTAAGCGTCTCTAGAAGTAGAGCCAAAAAGTTTTAAAAATAAAAGCAAATATTATTTGAGAAAATAATATTATCAATGACTTCATATATTATTTTCTCGAATAGTATGTTATACACATTTAGGAATATAGTATTCTAATATATATTTATATATTCGATGTTAATTACTATAATTAATTATTAATTCATTCCAAAAATTATTTATAAACATTATACGAATTTCAGTCACGTCATCCGTTCGTAATCTAACACACAGTGACGCAAGCATCTAATTACAGTCACAACTAGACTGAGACGTTCACACACCCGGCACTTCGTTGTAAATGGAAGTAAAGTAAGCTTTACGCTGTATCCCGCAAACAGCAGGGTAGGCAGAGGGAATCTAGTGTTAAGACACTCCGTTCTCCACTCTCCCTCAAATTCTGAGGCGGAACTCAACGCCGCCAGAGCAAAGAAATGGATATATAAATTTAAATAATTATTTCATTTACTCGAGTGGAGATTGAACTCACAACGAATCGCGTGTACAGTCAAATAATATAAGTAAATTTTATACAATAAATAATAATAATATTTAATTTATGCTAATTCTGTCGCAACTTACTTACGCTTGACAACTTTTCTACGTAACTTTCAATGTTACAACATCGACTAATTGATATAAATTAGGTTTAATTATGTCTGAGATAGAAATGTAGCGCAGGGGCACTATATGATTGTGGGTTCGATCCCGACTCGAGAAAATGAAATATTTAATATGTTTACTTTGCGGCGTTGTATTCCGCCGCTCAACACCTATTAGTATATTATATTTATTATAAAGCTAAAGTAAACCCCAACTATTAATACTTGTATTAAAAACACAAATTATAGTTGCGATATCTAGATTTCATTAGACATCTAGATTAATATTATTCAGGTACCTTGGATCCGTTATGCACGAGTCTGGAGGCATCGACCA
>JAEBDU010006262.1:0-13535 GCA_016802625.1 Heliconius numata | reverse complement strand
TAGGAGAACGCTAGCGAGATTTAGGTCGAATATGTATTTGTATGAAAGATATTATAGTCTACTCTTGTTTTCTAGTCTAGAGCTATGTAGATACATAATATTACACATACATACATACACAAGTGTTTTGTCTATTTTATAAAAGGATTTTTTTTACTTATTTAGTACTGGCAGATATAATGAAAAATATGAACGATCTATACTTATAATAAAATCGTAAAGGTATTTATAAAAAATGTTATTAGCAGAAATGATTGATGATTTTTTTGTCTGTTTGTCGTAACCTATTTAATTGCAGGTTTCACTATTGTATTTTGGCAAACTTCCCTCAACATTAGGCTTTTGTTTCACTTCAATCGGCTTATAAATAAAAAAACTTATACCATTTGTACCAATGTTGTTTGACAAAATTGCTATAAATAACTGGTTTAGTGCATTAGCTAAATCTTTACTTTTCAACATAGGTATAGATAGATATTTCTTTACGTAATTATTGCAGATTAGTAAATTATTATTTATGTAGTTCAAGCGGGCGAAGCCGCGAGCGGGTCGCTAGTATTAAAAGAAAGAGACATTTGACTGAGATGCAGTAACTGCGTTGCAGAGGTCCACCACCAGAATAACGGCTCACCCCGCATTGCATTCCACTTCCGCGACATTGTGAGTGCCTATATGGAAACTTGCCAAGCGGCAAGGCCACGGCTATTCGGATCTCCACTCGACTAAGATTTGATTAGATTCGCAATTTTTTTTTATCTTTTTACTTATATAATAGAAAATTTTTGACCTTTGATGTTCTTTTATAAGGCGTTGTTCGTTCGATTTACACTTAATGAAATATTTTCATTTCCATTTTTATTTTAAATAAGATTTTATAATGCAATATATTTAGAAATTAAACCTCTTTTAACATATGTTAAAATTACATAAATTATTATTAACTATTATTCGTTTACCGTACTAAATAATCGTGTTTTAATTTATGTAATTATTGATAGTATATCTAATCACCCCGGTCAATTACAAAACAAATAGCTCTAAGAACTCAAACAATGATAATTATAATATAGCCTATATATACAATTATACATAGATTTTAGAGAAGCAATTCAATTAGAGCGCCTTCTATAGACGTCCAATGTTTGTTTGATTAACGGTGATCGATAGCATCGAAGCTCTGAGAGGATTGCTCTCAATAATATGGAAAAATAATTAACTAGATTGGAAATCGAACACACTACCACAGCTCAGTATATTCCAACTGAAACATAACGTCATCTATAATGGACAAAAAAATCAGCTTCACGCTGTATCCCGCGTAAAGGAGAGTAGGCAGAGGGAACCTAGAGTGAAGATATTAAGACACTATGTTTCCCATTTTTCGCCCAATATTTCGAGGCATTGCGTGTTGAGTGGCGGAACTCAACGCCGCTCAATAACGAACAATATATTATATTATGTTATAATATTAAATTTATTTTCCCAAATTATATTTTAATATTCTCGTGGCCCATGGCAATTTATTCCAGTCTAATAAACGAAATGAATACTTTAGGGACGTTTGGGCCTATCGGTACAGAACAGCTTATTAAGTGGTTTAGCTTAAAGCTATTATAAAATGAAACCGTTTCTCTATTTACTATTTCCCTGCATTGACATAAATTTAGATAATATAATAGAAATGAATAATGGAAAGAAATATTATTAAATTATATTTTGTCTTTCATATTGAGGCCATTCGTGGCGCAGGAGTACAACGTTTGTGACCGACTGTGAACGTAACTAGTTGTGGCTTCGATGAAATATTTCATATTTTTATTTATTTGCTCTGGTGTCAAGCCAAAGTGCGGCGTTAAATTACGCCACTTAATATGCAATGCCTCCAGAATACGGTGGAAAATAGACGACGAAGTGTCTTGTGAAGTCTAACACTAGGTTCCCTCTGCCTACCCTGCTCTATGCGGGGGATACAGCGTGAAACTACAAAGAAAAGAAACATTTAAATAATATCTTATCTTCCATATATAAAGGTAACACGTGTACTCACATTACTAATATAAGAATATGAAACATACGAATGCCCGTAAACTATGGTGAGGGCACTTCTAACGCAATATTCGGGGCTGTTACAGTGGCAATATAAAACGTGTGGTTGGGGGCTTTTATTCGTGCTGTGTACGCAGTGTAACGTAATAACTGGCACCTGCGACGTCTCTTTACTCCCAAATAGTATAAGTAATAATACTATAATTTATATTGTTTGTCTTGGCATATTTGAGGTAATTTCGACTTCGTAAAATCAAAAATTAAATCAGCTTCACGCTGTATCCCGCATACAGCAGGTTAGGTCGGCTATACATGATTGTGATTTTTTGAAACTTATTTGGAATCACTTGAAAATATATTCCTTGATAGCATGCTATAGATTCTATTAAAAAATCTGAAATATTACTCAACAAATGAATGAAAAATGTGACGTTTTCTCATTAAGTCTTTATCAGTTTTTTACACTTATCTTGACATCCATAATGAGTCCAGTCCGCTTGACGGCCGCAAGCCGAGGTTCGAGTCCCGTAGGGGGCGCCCTTACAGCCGTCAATTCTTCACAGGCAGCCACTTAGTGCTTGCATGTCTTCAGGGACGGAGTACCCTCTTTCCTCTCCCAACCGGTGTCGCTGTAAAAGCCAATAGGGCTAACAGCATTAACCTCATGTTCCATAATGAGGATAGGAGAGTGCGACACTGAAATATAACGTTTTAATGTCATTAAAAGTCAGTAATGTCAGTAATGTCATGCCAGTGATATAAGGTTAACCGCAAAGACGTACAAGATTAATTTATTCAATGCCACGTGATTCACGTATTATTCGAGTTATTATGTTTTAGTGTCGTTTATGTCATCGGCCTCTCAATGACATGTTGTTGTGTCATCGTGAAATAAGACCTGAAGTGCATAAAACAACAATTATTTAAGATAAGAGTGTATACATTTGAAATATATTTTATTTGTGTACCTACTGAATATTGTAAAGTTTTAGCTGATTTCTTAGGAATAGCCAATTTTTTTTATTCCGCATATAGGAAGAGCAGATGGAGAAGAACCTCTGAGATTTAGTGTTAAGACACTTCCGAAATCCACTTTCCGCCGAATTCCGGAGACTTTGTGTGTTGAAGTTGGGGAACTAAATACTGTGCTTTGTCACGTTACCAGAAAAAGAAAATACTCATATTTAATATCATACAAAATATTATATAAATACGACATTTAAATTCTCAATAAAAGTTTTTTCACAAAACTTAAAAAGTATATATAGTCAATAATAATAATAATTTATTTACAGTATTTTATAATAATTGCACACTCCCATATAAAAATCATTCTTGTAACACGTAAAGTCTGCAAACTGATGTTGGGTATGTGCCAATTCGTTCTCAAATGTGCTATCGTCGATTCAAGACGTATCGCATCGGCGAAGTGAAGAAATAAAAAAGAAGCCAAATAAGAAACTTTATTGCGAACAAAATTGCCCAAACGACACCATTTTTCTTACTTTCGACGACGTATGCAAAATTAAACTCCTGATTCCGTGATACATAGTACCTATTCCCCAAAAATTTCCACAATTACTTTTAATGGAGAACGATTTTATAACGATATCGGTCGCTTAAATATTTTGCTGCTAAAGCTTCTTTCATTTTAAGATACTATAATTTTATTGCTGACAAATCCTAAGCTTAATTTTAAAGGACGAATATCTCTTCTCTTTGAATAATTTCTCCTCCAAATCGTGATTCCATTAAACATGGTTGTCTTATGGGCGTGTCCGGTCTCAATAACATCGTCATCACAATCGTTGGGTGGAATATGGAGATGAGTTTGGGAAGCTCCGTTATTTCTGGGTCAATGTTTTTTCGATAGGGCTAGGTCTTCGGTGATAATGTTTGAATCTTTTTCCAAATCGTTTCCGTACACGAGATGGATAGCCTTAATATGAGGATTGCTCTAGTTTTGCAATATGAAGTAACTTTTTTTTCGCTTATGGATTTCTAATGGAATACCTATAGAGGTCAGGCACAGCGTAAATGGGTCAATAATATCATTGTTATCGTATGATTATAATACACATCGTTGAAACAAGAATATATATGAAATAATAGAGATATTGTTTTCATATTCACCTTTCATAGCTCCATTTGTTTATTTTGTTGGAACTAGAAAATCTTTATTACTTTTTAATCTCATTGTTTTTAACATTTTTAAAGTCTTATTTCTAGGTCTGGAAATGAAAAATATTTACTTATTTAGGAGACGTATAAAAATTTGAACGTAGCGGGATTTGAACTTGCGCTTCTTGGAAACCGTCCAAGTACTCTGCCATACCACAAAGCCATACGTTCCCAGAATGTTTCTAAGAGGCACGCTTAAATTTTTTATACGTTTCTATAAAAGTATAATACCGTTGACTGATTTTTGCTCAGTGTTCAGCTCGTGACGATCTTAAGAGCTTTGTTTTCATTAAATTCACGCGCTACCGCAAAAACGGGGCAAAGATTTACCGCAAAGACTATCACAAAAAGTGTTCTACGGCAAAAAGATCATTACCAAGACTTTCAAAGCTAAAACGACAAAAACTTGTCAGGATATTGGTGTGAACTAATTTATGTCTAAATTAATTTTGCAGCTAAATAGTGATTTTAGACGAAAATTTAATTATTTGTAATTTTATTTTGACTAGTAAGTATAAGAAAATTATTTAGCTATAAAAGTTTTAGATTTAAGTTGAACTTAATGCAATAATTACTTCTTCAAAACTAACTATATAACCGAAAATATCTTTATATTAAACATTCACGGGTTCCCCGATATTAACGAATGCCTATAACAATAAAATTTAATAACGAAAATCGTTACGTTTACTACCTTGAAAATAAGCTGGAGAAAATGATGGTTCAAAATTACCAACATCGCTTCTGTTTGATTAAACATTTTGAACCATTTCGAACTACCCGCCTTCGTTATGTGCACTTAAAACTGCATTTCTCTACACTGTTATATCATAAAAAGAGAATTAGAAATTTGTTAATTTCGTTCAAATATATTTTAATTATACTTTTATCCTTTAAGTTGTTGTTATGGAACTCATTTCGGACCGCTGTTTAAAATAACAGGGTTTAAAGGCGAAAATCCAAATTACCTCCATTTACGCTTTCGAGATGGTTTAACCCTTATCTTCATTTTGTATAGTATACTATACATACAACTTTATAAAAATATACGATCGCTATAAAATAAATTTTAACTTAGTTTTATTAAACATATGACATTTCTAGACATTTATTTATACTTCAAAAATAAAAATAGTAGTTTATCTATGATAGTTTTCAAAAAATTGTCAAAAATAACCGTCAAGACGCGCTGCTCAGATTTCTCTAAGGTAAGTTTTATTTTATTTTTATGTTTGTACTCCTAAATATGTATGTTTATTATAAAATACACATGCCTAAATGTCTGTTCTTACACATTTTTATATATATGCTGATGTCACTATATGAATTAGTATGTTTTTATCGTGTTTTTTAATAACGTATATTATACTATACATTGCCGCAGTTGCAGTCATTTACCTTTCGTCGGTGGTGTATAGTATAATATACATTGCCAACTTCACAGGATCAATCTTTTTTGGAACTTTACTATAAAATGTAAATTTCAAGTATGTCTTTCTTATATACTAAACCAATTTTATTATAATGTAAAAGACAGTTGTACTGCCGCCTTGATATAGTGGTTCTAGAAAGCTTACACACAAAGTTATGGGTTCGATTCCCATAAAAAATACTATTATTATTATTACTGCATGACTACCTAACTATATAAAGGGACAAATAATATTACATTCATTATTTACCTATTTATAACACAATATGGTTTGGTTTATCTTTGGTGTTGGTTTTTTGCATGTGTCTTTTGCTTTGGTTTTAAACTCTATGGGTGATAGAGCTAGGTGCATTTTCTCCTTGGTGCCTGAAGAGAATGCAGACTCTGACACAAGTGACAGAGCTAGTAACAGTAATGAAGCTGGAATGATTGGATCAACAGAAAGTTCTCCAGAGCCATAGATAAATTCAAATCTCGAAAGGTTAAACCTCTTACAAATTTCTGATTATGAGATAGGAACGAATGCAGCTGATATTCATGCCGATACCACCGAAGTGTCTCTTACACCTCATTTCTTAATTCTTTCTCGTAAAGAATGAATGAAGAAGAAAATCGACGTCAATATAAACCAAATAAGCCTTGTAAATGGAGTTTCAAGAACTAAATCAGAGTCGGTGTGTGACATCATGTACGAGTATGAGTTCTTGCTCTACATAAGAGATGACACTTTTACGGGCATTATCGCTGAAGAAGAAGAAGAGACAATGGGTGTTGGAAGTAAAAATAGTTTTAGCTTTATATACGACTATTAAGTCGAAACATTTCAGTGAAAAATTTACACGATTTCCCGCCAAGCAAAAATACAAAACCGGTATCTTAACGATCATGCGATGATATTGGCTATGACAAATATTACCATTGGCCGCAAATAACCGGATATCAAATGTGCAAGTACATGTGTACTGCAAAGCTGGCCAGGCACGTACCGTGTGCATAAAATGTAAGGTTTACCTTTGTTTTGTGAAGAATCGAAGGTGTTTTTGGAGTACCACCGCAAGCAATAGGATCTCTGAGTTATTATTTTGTAACAAAAAATTATTTGAGAATGATTTTTTTAATTAAACATTTTTACTTCCATTAATATAGTTGTTTTTATTTAAAATCATATTATTTACAATAATCTTTCAGTATATTTTAAAAGCTACCAGTAACATTTCCACCCTCCCTAAGCATCGCAATGTATAGTATAATATACATTCTTAAAAATGGTAGAATCACTGTACGTGTAGCAATGTATAGTATAGTATACATCGTGTTTTTCCGAAATTTTCATATTATGATTTTTTTATTTATTTTTTTTATGTTTTTTGTAACCCAAAGAAGCTACCAGTATGCATATTTTTTGCTTTTCTTAAAAAAAATATTTTTGCGAAGATAAGGGTTAATTAAAGAGAACTAAGATTTTAATATAACACGTACAATGTCTATCCGTGTTATTATTAAACAAAAACCATACCATGGTTAGGTTTATTTTTGCTCTAGTTTTTGTAGCTAATTCTAATACTAATTCAAGAAAAACAGATTTATGATAAAAGATATCTATTCTAAATCTAAAATCATTAAAATTAATTCTTAAGGTTTGGTGTTATTATTCATATTCAAATGCCAACATGCTTTCCCCACGTAACGCATTATATTTCGAATTCGGGCGGAAAACAGAGAAAAGAGAGTTTTGAGTATTTAGCTAGAAATAGAATTCTCATTCTTGTAGGTAACTTCCCAGTTCGCACAATAATAAAACAAGAGCGATATATTTTATTCCAGTTCCGTTAGCAATCAATATGTACAATGGGTGTGTTGCGTCAGGAACACGTGTTCCTTCCCTGCCATACTTTACTATTTACTGTATTTTTTTACTAAAAACATATCTTTTTCCTATATAAAAGTAATTGATAGAATGAAGGCTGCCTTGACCGCATAGTTGACCGACCGTGGCCGAGGAAATTTAATACTTTATGCAGATTCTCATATTCATATGATACTAGCGACCCGCTTGCGGCTTCGTCCGCTTGTACTACAATATTATTTTATTTCTAATCTGAATTACTTTTGCAATCTAATATCATTATCATATTAAAGACAATATCCATACAATGAAATTTAAAGTTTCAGCTAATTCAATAAAACATTAATTTTTTAGCATTATGGTGGTTTTTTATTTATTAACTGAACTGGTTTGAATAAAACGAACACTAAATGTTAAAGGAAGTTTGTCAAAATACACTAGTGAAAAACACACTTAAATCGGTTCAACCGTTTCTGAGATTAGTATGAACAAACGCACAGACAAAGAAGACAATCTGACAAACACTAAAATCGTTGTTTTAGGTTCTATTACATCAATAAATGCCGCCATTAATATTTTTCTCCTTTCTTTTTCTTCTTGATGTACAGACAGAGATGATTAACAGTTTTATTATATGTATAGATTTAAATAATGTTTACAGTTAATATTGAGAATGCAAACTAGAATAAGAATATTTCAAATGGTATGGTCGGTCGTTCATAAATAAGTTATTTATTTTTAGAATATGATGAGATTGCATTTCCTTTTTATACTTAAAGTGCTCTTATAAGTTTTAGTCAAGTGTAATAGTTTTAAGAGTATATTGTTAAATATCTATGTTCTATACTTATAATAACATTCGGTTCGTTACTGGTCTCGGTTCGGTTTCGGTGTCTGTACATGGAAGATATATGGGAAAAATAGTTTTTGGCATTTAACAATGTAAAACCCAAAACAATGGTTTTTTAATATTTGGTCTGTTTGTCCGTTTGTTGTCGGTGCGTTTGTGCACACTAATCTCTATAACAGCTTAAAGGATTTAAATGCATTCACTATATGATTTTGGAAAACATCCCTTAACATTTAGTGTTTTATTTCAATAGATTCATAAATAGAAAGTTGGAAAACTATGTTAACTATTTTATTGAATTATCTGACACGAAATAAGCAAGGATAGTAAATAAATAATTGTTAAATTCAAGCACGCCTGCTTGAATTTAACAATTATTTATTGCATTTAAGCCGCAAACCAGTCGCTAGTAAAATAAAATAAATAAAACACTACTAAGTACTGCTCCAAATAACCATAAAATCCCATTTTTTATTCACACGTTATATACACTAGCCTGTAAAGGATGAGTCTTTACAGCGAAGTTATTAGCGACGCGAAAGTAGGATTGTAGAGAGCGTTGGAAAATGAGTCATGAATTCAAAATTTTTCTTCCACCCATTTTCAACGTGTAAAAGACAGTGTCAATGAAAAAACCATGCAAAAATCCTGTCTGAAATAGATTGTTCAAAGGTTGCAATTGCTGAAAGAAATATGAAAGTTTATAATATTTATTTTCTTATTTTCATATAAAATATAAAATAAAATATTATTAAAATATTTTAATAAAATATAATTTATGAATATAATATGCTAGATTAGTTTAGAGATTTCTAAGTAGAGGCAGTCGTGGGGAAATGGCACAAGCGGGTGAATGTAAGCGCGACGGTTGTAGGTTCGATTCTCATTCGGGGAAATAAATTATTATTTAATAATATGTTCATTTCTTCGGTCTGCTTACTAGGAAAAGTGAGGCGTTGAGTTCTTCCATTAATCGTAATGCCTTTAAAATTCGGCGAAATCTGGGTAACGGAGTATCCTTACAATAAGTTTCCTTTGCATACACTGCTATATGCGGGAAAGTGTGAAGCTGAAAAAAAATTGTTTCTTTATTTATTAAAAAAAAATCATTTGTGTACGTTCGTGATTAGCATTTACCAGGTTAAGTTAAATAGCAATTAGTAGTCTTTTGAATTAATAAATTTAATACTAGAATGACTTCAAATAATCAATTTATATAAAACACCTACTTACATATAAAATATTAACGAAACAATTTAACAAATGGTTCTACCTAAGTACTGTAGGTATATAAATATTGTAAATCACAAATTTTATATTAAAAAACTTTCTCAAAAGGCCTTTGAAGTCTGCCAAATATCAGATCTGAATACATTCCACCATTATGATTACATTCCATTTTATTATTCATCAAAAACGTCGTCGCTAAACGTGCTTTAAATTTTAACTTGTCCCGAAAAGTAATTATGAAACCGTTCCAAACATCCAAGCATATGTAAATTGGCTAATAAAGCGAGTGACGATGTCTGGACGTGTTTAACGTTGGAAGTCCTCAAAAGTTCCTGAATTATCGCCTAAAAAGTGGTACAAAACCTCCCATTATTCAGGGAATGAGCTATAAGTCTGGAAACACCTGTTCGCGTTGCAAACTAAATCCGAATCGATTGGTGAATTGGAAACCGTCTTTGTTGATTTAATATTTCTCTTTGATTTTGTAATCATTGTTGCTGAATTCGAGTTAGGTTTTTACTTCATTATATTAACAGTTTATAGTTATATATAATTTATGTTTTGGAATTATACAGTTAGTAAAAACCAAATTATTTCTTTTGGTGAATTTTGAATTAATTATAAAGAAAACTAACTGTTCTCAAAGCAATAGACAATATTTAATATTTTCATTTCTTCGATTTAGTGTCAAGACAAGAGACGGCGTTGAGTTCCGCCCCTCAACACGCAATGTATCCAGGATTCGGGGAGGAGTGCATCGTCTTTACATTCAGCTCCCTTTGCCTATCCTGCTTGCGTGCGGGATTCATTCATAAATACATAACAACAAGCTAATTCACACAAATAAAGGAAGTATATAATAAACAGTACGCACCTAAAATAACTTTGGCTAATTAACGTTTCATAGCAATTATTTTGTTTTCAGGTATAATGAGTGAGCAATGATCTAATTCCAAGGCATATTTCATATAAATATGTATATTTCTTTTTTCTTCACGCTGTATCTCGCATATAGTACGGCAGGCGGAGAGAACCGAGTATTAAGACACTTCGTTCCCCACTTTCCGTCGAATTTTTCGAGGCATTGCGTGTTGAGTGGCGGAACTCAAGGCCTGGCTTGCCTTGGTTTGCTTGCATCAAAAAAATTATATAAATACTGTTAGAAATTGGAAGCGGTTAACGTTGTCCAAAAACACGACAAAAACATCTATATCGTCTATATATTTCTAATGTATTCGGATAGAGGTTTTACCTAATTGCAATAAGTGATGTATCACTCAATAACAACACTACACACTAGATACCTTCCAATCAGCGCCAAGTAAGCTAACAATACAATAAATACTTTATACAATAATGATGGTGACTGTACTTGACGTCACTCTATATTTACATTTCTGAGACGTTCGTGATTTCCCCTAAGATTTAATTGTTTGCTTTTCAGAACACAAATGTTATTGTGAAGTTTTAAGTTTTATTGTATGGGGAATATATTTGCTTAAATTTATATTTTCATTTCGCTCTGGTGTCGAGGTTAAGCGCGGCGTTAAGTTCCGCCTCTCAACACTACCACTATGTTCCCTCTGCCTATCCTGCTGTGTGCGGGATACAGCGTGAAGCTGATTTGATTTTAATAAATAGAGAAAGATTTGTTCTTAACTACTATGTACCTATTATTCCTCATGTGAGAAGTTTCGGACTTAATAAATTACAGATAAAATCTCCAGAAATAGATCTTAATGGACTATTTTATGGCGAACAGTAAAATGTTTAAAGTGTTAAACGGTGATTTGTTAAACCACAAGCATGAGGTTTGCTTATTTTAACCTTTTATAGACACGCATGTAATGTTATTTGTTTGTATTGGAAAAAAATATTTTCCTGCAAATAAATTGACAATTTTAGAATATTTATTTTTTTGATAAACTTCGATAATTGATGTCAATATTTAATTTTATAAAGATTTTACTGTAAACGCAACAGGTTGTCAATTCGATTCCTAATCGAGGAAATAAAATTGCATCTAGCAAATATCTTATGAATTTGGTGGAAAGTTGGAACAGAACAGTCTTAATGGGAGCAGAGTGTACCCTGCTATATGCGGGAAAGAGCGGGAAGCGTAAGTCCATTTAATATAACTACAAGCTAGAGTAAATAGAAATAATAGGTAAATAGAACTCCAGAACAAATATAAGCACTAAATCTTGAAATGCTTCAGTTTAAATATACGTATTTATGTACATACTACATATTATGCTCCAAGAGTGCCGAGCTAAATACCACTGGGGCAGTAACACCATATGTTTGGTTATAAACGTATGTTAGTATGTTTATTGTATGCGATATAAGTCTAATCTAACATTAAATATGATTTTGAATTCTTAACAGTAGAATTTAGAATTGTTATTTGAGGATGGATTATTAAATACCAGCTACTCAAACGCGGCTTCGCCTGCTTAGATTAATTGTTTCATTTTCGTTACGTTTGTTACAATAGCAAGCTAAGCTATAATTATAAACCTTATCAATTTCATCTTACAATTGAAACTATACGCGTATTAAATATATAAAGTACATATTGTTTTTCAACTTTACGGTGTATTCTACATGTAGCAGGGTAGGCAGATTTAGCCTAGTGTTAAGACACTCCGCACCCCACTTTCCGCCGAATTCTGGAGGCATTAAATATTGAGTAGCGGAACTCAACGCCGCGCTTTGCCTCGACACCGACTGAAAATATTATTTATTTCATTTTCTCGTGTGAGGTCGAACCCTGTCCTTGTGCCAAGACTGCCCTCTATTTTTACAATCCCATACCTAAATATACTGTATAAGCCAATAAATACATGTTAAATAAAGATTTTATTTTGTAGAACATCTCATATATTAGCACCATATAGGACGAAGCACCGCTTAATGTCAAAGTTGACAGATTAAAATACTCATATCATGTAAACATGACCCATTTAGTGTTTGGCGCAGTTGAGCCGCTGCCAACGCGTAGGGGACCTACTTTAAATTATAACTGGATTTGCCATTTTTGTTGTATCACTAAAATAGTGTTTGTTTTAGGGCCAATAAGTTATGTTAATGTCGTTTTAGTAAGTATTTTTGTTAATAATGTATGGCGGATTTTCTTCTATTCAGCGGAATGTAGAAAACTTTAAAATTATTTTCTTTTTAAAACTCAAAGTGCAACATAAAGTTCTGTTGCGTATTAGGCGTTTAGGCTGATGTCTGATTTAATTTAGTGGAGTTTTTTTTATTTTCACCTTTTATTCCTCACAGAGCGCTCAACGCTACGGCAAAAATATAAGAGTGATGACAGTAGACGAAAAAGAGCATGGTCTATCCTCAACCTTTTCATACATACCTTCCAGAAGTTCCTCATCCTTTTGTGTAACCTACCTCTGAAATTCAACTGAGGCTCCCACTGCCTCTCTTACCACCCACTCTTGCTTCATAAATCAGACACTTGAGGACACTGAAACATACTCGAACATAAATGAAAATGTATTGAAAATATTGCAAACTTAAAGGGAACAGCTGGTAGTTTCAAATTTATCCCTCTAAACATATTTCTAGTATAAATATGTAATAAGTTTTCTTTATTTCCCAATTCCAGAAGTAACAGTTTCCAAAGCAAATATAAGTTTGCAAACTTTATCGTTGCAAATATAAAATTGAAACTTTGTATGCACTAGAGTAAACGGGAATTAGATCATATTGAACGTTTGTATGAAATGATCATCCACATGGAGCGTATTTGGAACAATTTGCATAGAATAAAAATAACATAAAGGAGAAACTCTATTGAATTGGTAGGTTAAAATAAGTAAATGTTATAAATGTGAAAGAAGTGGGGATTGATGTTTGTTATACTTTTGCACAAAAACGACTTAATCGATTTAGATTAATTTTGACATTAATATAGCTTATTTATCAGAGTA
>JAEBDU010006261.1:0-14733 GCA_016802625.1 Heliconius numata | reverse complement strand
ATTAAACAAGTCAAATCTAACTAAACGAAAAAAGCATGTCGACATTCAGCAGCATTAATTATTGTTGGCTAGAATCCAAAACTAAACGAGTCTGACAATTTCCGCTGTTCAGAACTTGTTCTGGAGAAATAGTAAGTGCTTTCGACGTTGTATATGATCATTAAATATAATTTTAATGGCCTACTTTTGAAATGTAGGAAAATAATTATTTCCGAAATATAATACGAATATATGTAATGTCGATAAGTGCTGATATTAAATCCTTATCGAAAGTACATGCCTCAATCTCCACGCCTTTATAACTCATAACTCAGCTACAAATAGAGTTTTCCGAATCTTATACACAAAGATAAGCACAATAAATTCCGGTAAGGTCCTGAGGCGAACATGTCTGTCCCTAGCAGCTCATCGAAGGTAAATGAAAATCGTGATACCCGGGCGGAAAAGGCGGTCCACTTAGATGCTTTTAAGGGTTAATTAGGAGTTGTTTAAGGAAGAATCCTTTTAAAGACTCATTAAGAAACTGAAAGGTTTATTGTTAATAAAATGGTACACAGAGATTTTAGAGATTGTAAGTAAAAATAATATGTATATGGGTATATCTTATTTAGTTATGGTTCACAATTTTAATATAACTAATTAGAATAACATTTAGATTTTATGGATTAGGTCATTAAAATAATAATACATTTGTCTAAATTAGTATTTTTTATACTTTTTATAATAAGTGGAATATATAAATTAGCCAGCTAGTAGTGGCGCAAAAGCACAGGGGTGTGACTGGAGCGCAACAGGTTGTGGGTTCGATTGAGTGTCGGTACTCAACGCCGTGGTTTGCCTTATTACCATAGCGAAGAAATGAAAATATTCAAAAATAATAATTCATTCCCCTAGTGGAAATCAAACCCACAACCATCGCGTTTACAGTCACACACTGATACCTCTGTGCCACAACGTCTTGCTATTCAAAATATTATAAAATTAAAATGAAATTCGTATACATGTTTATTCTTATGTTAAATGGGAAACACAAAAGTTTCGAACGTAATTAAAATAATTAGAAGATATGTTTGGGTGCCCATTAGCTACGAGCTTTACAGATAATGCTAGCAACTGGCTTATTGTTCGTCCAACAATAGCTATACAAATAATACTTACGTCGGCTCTTATCTCGTCAACCAGGTCGTTTGTACCAGCACCGTACCACCTGCATCATCTAGATATTGTATCGAATGCTGTTGAAATATATTTGACTGCATTATACGACTGGAAAGATAATTCGATGTGCTATCTTGTGGTATTCGATTTTAGCATTAATAATAATCGACATTAATCATACCTTTACAGCTAATTAATTATTCAAATTATATAAAGTTCAGTTTGGTACCGAAATTGAATTGTTAATAAATTATTAGGTTAATAGAGAAATCAATAGACTCTTATCAATTCTTTTTTAATTTAATTGATTTTTTCTCTTAAACAATAAAATATTATTTGACACTCTGTTTACATTTTATCTCCTCTAGCAGATTGGCAACGAAAAATTACCTTTTCTGCAGACTAATTCATTAAAAAGATTTCAATTCTATTATTTGAAATTACTGAATAGCACTTTGATAGCTTAATGGATTTCAATTTCCTTTCACAATTTCTATCTTGTAATCAAAAAATGTTACTTATTGGCTTTTAATATTACGGAAACTCCAAATTTTTAAATTAAAATTTAAAAACACCTATTACATGAAATTTCTGAAATATTTATGTTTTGTTTATTATACGAGGAGCCATATATTAACATAACTACCCGAAAGAGCCATTATAATTATAAAGCTAAAAATAATTGCCCTGTGCGGTTATGCGAAGGGTTACGCGTAAATAAAAGCCAAGTATGTAGGGTGTCAGTTGAATGGAGCCCTTGTACGGATCGGCAGCGTTTCTCCATTAGTGTGATTACGGTCAAAATGTTCGACCCAGGGGAGATACGGTTCCTTTATACGAAGCTAGCCGTGAGACCCGGTTTCATCAAATTTTTGCTAAGTAGTTTGAGTCAAACTAACATAAATGATATATTGAGGTATTTCGAATGGCATTCCGTGATAAATATTGCTACCGCTTTAATATTTTTCTTAAAAAGTTAAAAATCAGATAAATATACGAGTACTTTTTGTTAATGAACACTTTCAACAAAGCTTGAAACTTTTCAGATATAGCACATTTTCAAAAACCGCAAATATAATCCAAGATTACATTAGGTGAATTCTCAGAAAAAAGTTAAGTCAGCCCATTGTAAATTTTCAACGTAATATTTGATATTGTATATAGTCTTATTGTGTCTGAACTCAATCTCAACGCCTCGCTCCAATTATATCGCCGAGTAGGAATCGAAGCCAAAAAAATTGCAAGTTCAATCTAACACTACCTTATTTACTGAGAATTTTTCTATGTTACAAAAGATAGCAACCCAATAATTAGAAACTGCTAAGATTTCTCTGTCTAAGTTTTCTCGGACTTCTGAGGCACGAGAATGAAGATTTTAATTACTGGACGCTTTTACCAACGGAGAAGTAAACAATATTATAAACAAATTTCGCTTCAAGTCTTAGCTTAGTGCGGTTTCATAATTAAATTTAACACTGAAAACATGAGTAACAAACGTAACATAATAAGGCATGCCAGTAGGTAGGGAACGTGGGGAATTAAGGTCGGGCGGGTAATGTAAGCAACGGTGATGTGATAAAACTATTCACATTCTCAAATATATATATTTTTCCTCAATCACCGACAAAGTTCGCCTGATGAGTCGATTTCTTTGGGATTCCACCATCAGACCTTACTTAATGGTAATGGAGAAAACGGGGACAAACACTTCATATAAAATGAGTGCAATGCCCGCGAACCTAAGTTTGCCAATTTTATATTTTTTTTTATCTACAATCCAGAAATTGGTACGGAACCCATGGTGGATAACCGACTCGCATTTGACTGGTTTTTTTGTTATTGACGTCACGTTTCTCCTATGAATATTTATTATTGTTGAAATTAATTGACGTTAGATTCATCATCAATCAATCAACCCGGTTTCAAAAAAATATAGCATACTGAGACTAAAAAGTAGTCAACTAAATAAAATTTAAGATACTGATTAAAAATTACAAAAAAACCTTAATATTAAATGTTTTTATCTATATTTTTGTAAAGTAGGTACCAATTAACCGAGTCTCCTCTACTCTAGTTTCGCGTCTTACGGCGAGTCCTCCAGCAAATCAGCATAATTACGTCTTTGGAGCAAGAGCATGCAACTTGCACATCCGACACTCTAAGCTAGGCGGTTAAGCAAATGAGTGGGTACTCAGACACGCTCCGACTGTAGGAAAGGTTCAGGTAAACCTGCCGTGCCCTAATGAACGCTAAATTGGAACGACCTACCTCTTATTTTAACTTTCACTCTAAGTCTCATAAGGGCCAAATGGTGCTTTAATAATGAAGAGACTATACTGGAGATTTTATTTCACTAACAATAAAGAAATATCCAATATAAATTATGTATACATAATGTTTTTATTCTGGCAATACCGCGTTTCTACGTTCTCTAAAAACTTTACAGTTGTTAAAAACAACAAAGATTCCTAGTTCCAAATATAATATAACAATGATAATAAAGGCGGGGCGTAGAAAAGAGATGAAATTTTCATATATGTATGTATGTATGTCAAATTCTTTTCAGATGATGAATCAATTGAAAATATTCTCTTTCATTAATATAGAATTCGTCAATAAGAGCTATCTTAATAATTTTAGTCGATCAATCCGTCTTGTCCACTACATAATATGTTCTACATGATATTAGCGAAATTATGCTCAACTTGCATGCCTAAAATTAGAAAAAAAAGGAACAAAATAAAAAATATGATATTTATAGGAACTGCCGATGTGAACTTTGGATTCGTCACCTGTATAACTTTTTTTATAGGAAAGACAAGGCCAACGAGCGTAGGGGTCATCTGATGGTAAGAGATTACCGCCGCCCACGACCCAGTGCAACACCACAGGAGATACAGGTGTGTACAAATGGTACCCTTCAAAATTAACTATATAAATTATGTATAATTGTCATGTAATTTTTTTCATGGTTGCAAATCATTTATAAAATAAATATTATCTTCTCTTCCCATAAGTCTATGCAATTTTCCTACAAAGAAAATAATGAATTTAGCGAAATTTCGTCAACTCAGGTTTAAAGTAAATATTACTTTGTGGTATAAATAAGGTCGTCTTTAACAAAAAAGTATTATAATTTGTAAGCTTGTCACGTTCCTCCAACAACGTATCACGGTGCTATACGAAAAGCTAAAGTTATTCAATATATTATGATAAAAATCTTAAATATTTTCAGTTTGTTTTACATTAATTGAATATGAATAGCTTACTGTACTTACTAATCTGTCATACGAAATATCGACTTTTTAATCTATTTCATTTCGGAAAGTTTATATATAATTATAAGTAGATTATGATTGACTCATTAAATGTGACGTCTAAAATGTCACGTTAAGTGAATTTTAAAGGGGGAAATAATAAAGCCTCTGTTTTCAACATTGTATTGTAAACTAAATAAAACTGTACTTGGTTTATACGCCAGAGTTGTAGGTAAGGTATATACGAATAGCAATGAATGATGCTACCAAAATGGTGGAGAGACTCTTCAATGTTCGCGAAAAGAGGCATCATTGGATTCTGGGCCCTATTGAAAAAGAGAACGCGGAACAATTGAAATTTCCTTTTGAATAAAACGCATGAGTCAACCGGTCAAAACTACACTTGACGATTCAAAGGGTAAATATGTTAAAAAAAGTATTAAAAACTAATTAAGAATCCTACAGTATAAGTAAATTTCACTATTTTTTTTTTATTTAATTCAATAGTAATATAAAAATTATGAACGTATTAATTAATGTCTATTAATATTTGTTTATAATTAAGACATGAGCAGCGTATATATCTAATAATTATAATTCTATTACAATTTGATGTCAGCATTTTATTATGTTTTTTCTTCTAGCTTCACGTTTTATCCCGCATATAGTAAGGGTAGGCAGAGGTTACCCAGTGTTAAAACACTCCGTTGCCCATTGTCCCTGCACTACTAGGACCTTAAAATCTAAAAAAAAATACTGTTCTCAACAAATTGTAAACATTCAATCATAGTCACTTATACTATGTATATAAAAAAATATTATATTATTATAAAAATGATTATGGTAAAATATTTACTTTCCGTGCTTTTAGTTGAGTGCAATATATTCATATTAGAGGGAAGAGGACATAATGTGGTCGCTAAGTGTCTTGCAGTACTCCAGTATGCTCTAGCGTAAAAAGCTCTTAGTGTAATAAGAAAGCTGGAGAGCTTTTTTTAGTGATTATCTGAATTTGGTTCACTATTTAGACTTGGAAATTTTATATCTATATTAACATAGATTTTTGTCACGTTATAATAAATTTATGTTCACGAGGTTTTTTTTGAGGTCAATTCTAATCCGTAAATTAACATATAATAAATTTATTTTTTGATGTTGAATATTAATTTTCTTCCAATAGCATTTAGCACATAGATATTTTTGGTATATTTAGGATAATGTATGTATAAAAAATATATTTTTTGGCTGCAGAATTTTTGTAAATTTAATTTGAGAGTTTTTCAAATAATATTTTAACTATAAGTCGATATTGCAGAATTTCTCTAGCTGAAATTATTACTAGTTAAATGTTAAGTAATGCTTCGTACTCGAATTTATCGACAAAGGAATGTGAGATCTTTATGGGTGCCGAGTTCTGTGTTCACTCGACATAAAATTCAATTTAAAAGTAACAACAATTTAGTGACAATGAGAAGATGTACATTTATCAAAGTTTCAATAGTTATTCGTTGTTTTTACTATAAAATTAGATAAATTAATTATTTATTTTCTAGAAAATGAAATCGTAACTGGATTGTTTAATTACCATAAGTGTTTTAATACAACATTTAAAAAAAAAACGTCAAAAAATATAAAAATAGAGACGAGATTTTTAAATACCTATATAAAGTAACAGGCAAAGTTGTTACGAAAAGGGAAACAAGTGAAATTTTGTTTGACATGGATATACTTGAGTTCATAAGGAGCTAGCAAGAGAAACGGCCGTCATTACTCACGGCATGTGCCTCAAGCATTCTTTATTTCTTTTACTTTAATACTTTGTGTATATCCATTTCGAATTCGGTACCGAGTCAGGCTTTTACTGATGATACTTGTTGTTTCTTAAGGCAATAGAACATCTGTCACTGTCTCTGCAAAATTCCTTTATTGAACTAGTTTTCCGCACACAAATATTAGTGAAATTGTAGTCACATGTGTTAAAGGTTCATTTTGTTGTCATATTACAAAAATTATATAACATTCTACATATCTATTTTTTTCTTTTTTGACTTAGAAAGTAATGGTATGGTTATAACAGTTCTTTTTTCAACGTAAGTCTATAAGCCTATGAGTATTTAGAACTAGTATTTGTATCTTTTTTATAGCTTCATGCTGTATTCCGCACATAGCAGAAGTTAATAGAAAATAATTTTCAAGATCACGCTTTATTCCATAAAGCAAAGCTGGCAGAGAGAGAGACACTCCGTTATCGTTTCCACCTGACTTCCGATGAGGGTGTGTAAACAGTCCAGCAGTACAGTACACTCCAATAACAGGGTTCAATATTTAATTATATAACAGTTGTACTTATTACAGTTTTAAAAGTACAATATATTTCAAACTATGTAATTTAGAAACCGTTACTTGTAGTTCATATATTATATAAGTTCATATTGAACTGTCACATATAATAGATATTCGCGTATATTTTAGCTGTTACATAAAATATTTCTATATGAAATCACGGACAAAGTAAGCGATACGATTCTAGCGGGAACTCTATGAATAAAATTATCATTTTGCAGAATTGATTCTGGAGCATAGTAAAATACTTGTGTTATGCCTGGTTAGGGTATTTGCCAGCAAATTATTTTTAGGTGTCGTGAAATTGTATAATATATTACATTTGCAAATAACAAAATATTAGTTCTATTACTATGAGCATAATAAACATAAGCTTTTCCAAATCATAATATCTAACTAATATAGGTAAATTAGAAAATTATACGCTATCGTGGCGCGGTAGAACAGCGCCTGTTTACAAGCGCGATGGTTATGTGTTGAATCACTTTGATATGTCTTACCAGCGGCGTTGAGTTACGTTCAATTTGGACGGAAAATAGAAAAACGAGTGTCTTAACACTAAATTCTTGCTATCTATCCCGCTATGTGGGATAAAGCTAATCAAGCTAGTCCTAAGTTTTCGATACTAACTATATATGTATCTCTCTACCAAAAAAATACAAATTAAAATAACAGTTTTCTACTAATAATAATATACTCGTATATTACCAACGACATAGTGATAGTGTAGATATGCAATCAGCTCTTTGATACATGATTAATCACTGCCGTGGAAATCAGATAATTAGTACGGTGATTGGATGAACGCTGGCGCACGAGGTTGACTTAGAGTTGTTAATATTGTATGAAATTTTATGTTATGAGTATATCATAATTGTTGATTTTTAGTATTATATTATAGTAGATTTATATTTGCTATTTTTTCACCTTTTGTAGGCACGTAAAGCATATTTTTTTATTTGTTTTTTTAGTGTGTAAGTATATAAAAAAACATTGTTTGATACAATTTTTTTACAAAGAGAGGAGAACTTTTTTGATGAACCAAAAGATAACAACTGTATCGTTATTTATTTATAGAAACAAGAACAAGTAGAAACAATATGATTAGACAATTATTTTTTAAAATTTATCTATGTTTACTATTTTTATTGGAATTATTTTTTTTAAAAGGAGGAGGTTCTATTTTCGACATATATATTTTTTTATTTCCTTAATGAGGGAAACTTATTTTTTTGTTATGATTTGACTGAGAATATCGCTTTAAAGAATTTTTTTATCATAACTGACAAATATGTAATCGCCAAAATTCCTAGCGAGCATATTGTCATAGTTGTTAATGTGTTTCACGTTACTCACACGCTTAGCGTTACTATATCAAAGCGTGGAATTTATATTAAATCTAGTGTTTGTACATATTGGTTATATGGTCAGGCTATCTATGGTGAAGTTTAATTTTCATAATTATTGTATACCTAGTAATATATGCGTAAACAATGATAATTATAAATATATAAAGGTTCTGCCAGAAGATAACAGCTGGATCACAAATTGCCCATGACGTGTGGACATCAGGTCTACTAAAGGTCCACGGGTCTACTAAAAATTCCTCCCCTTAATTGGCTGGACAGATTGGAATAATATTCTGTTGTGTCAATGAGCTCCTGCTAGCGGATGCAGTAGGGGACGCTGCAGACAATACGAATTGTAATAGACCAGCAAGTGCGACCCAAAAAAAAATAAGCAAAAATTAACAAAAGCTTTCGAATTTTAATGAATATATTGTGATAATATGTATCAATCAAAGGAAAAATAACAGTTAAATGATAAAATACAACTACAACGCTATCCTTAACAAAGGTGGTGAAATTATGAACCTAAGAATTCATAGCTTGGGTTCATTGCTAGGATTTTTATTAATATCTAAGGATCTTTTAGAAACGATCCCTTTTGTTGAGAAAATATTCTTGGTGTTCAGATTCAGATATTCATACTGCAATTAAAAGATTCAGAGATTCACAATCATATTAATCAAAGAAATGTAAACGTTAAGTAATAAATTCTTCTGGACTAAAAATTTTTAAAAAGGAAGATAAGTAGTCGTTAAGGTAGAGGTACCTACTTTTTAGTTAAGGTTTAAACTGAAAAATGAAAGTATACGATAGGAAGATAATCTAATGTAGAACGAAGTTAACATCTTGAGTGGATTCTTAAGAATTAAATTATTGATCCTTCTTCGTCGTTTCTCTCTTAGTATTCTGCAATATAACAATTTTCGACTAATACATATATTTCACTAGATATTATTAAAGTTGTTTTACTTATTTTAAATATTTCAAGTTTATAATGAACACAAAATAAATGTTATATGTGCACATATAAACAAAACGCGCATCTGTTTATAATTGGACTTGTAAATGCAATTCCACATCGGTATCGCGGGAACGATTCATCCATCTGAATTTAATATGACTAAATGTTAAAACCATTTATATTGAATGGCTTGCTACTGTAAACTCGACGATTGTAGGTTCGATTCTTACTTGTGGTAATTAATTAAATTCATTTTCTCGCTTTGATAACAAGATAAAGCTTGGCGTTGAGTTTCACCACTCAACACGTAGTGTTTCGAAAATAGAACAACGAATAAGGAACGGAGTGTATTAACAGAGGTAGGTTAGAATTCTTCTAAAAAAAATTTACATTTCTAGATACAGATTATACTTTATTTAGGAGTATACAGTATATTTTAAAGATGCCTTTCCATTTATGTAAAAAAAAGTAGCGTAGCTCTTATGAAGCTATGATAAGACTTTGCTACGAATATTTTTCAGATCAGTGCTCAATATAAATAGATAGAAATATGCCAAAATTATGGCAGCTATAATAAAATAAAATAAAGATATATATATGCAGTTAGTGCGGATTATATACTGATAGTGAATATAAATCTATTATAGTGAAATATTGTGATGAGATAAATGACGTGCGAGTGTAGGTAGTAAATAACACTATACAGTTAAATATTCACTGAATCGTTAAACTGGCCATACGGGCGCAAATACGGCGGCGGTGTCCAGGGACCCATCCATCTATCTAGATATCGAGTTGGCGCACTGTTTCGAAATATCTGCCTTTAAAAATGCATTGCAATCCGATCATCATACATACGCTGAAAACCCGCGGAACGTTCTAGCGTTTAAAATGTCAATAGAGCAATTAAACTACTATGGGATTGAAATAAATTTGTATAGGTCTCTATATATGTTAGGTCTTTACATATGAAATTTGGGGTTTGGTATGGGGTGATGAAAAAGTCGATTATTTTTTAATCTATATATATATAAAATCGAAAGGTCACTCACTCATCACGACATCTCAGAAACTACATGTGCTAATCTCAAATTTTGCATAGACGTCACTAGGACGTAGTCATGAAGACAGAAATTAGTAATAACATAGTTCACGCGGGTGAAACCGCGAGCGGGCCGCTAGTATAATATATTTATTTAATGAAAGTATGAAACATTCTTATTTATACACTTTTATTGTACAACGATAATTTTACTATTTATTTTGTTTGAAAATATCATGCTTTTTTTTTTAAATTGGCAGTTAATCTTTTTCTGAACTTAACGGAACTTTATATTTTCGTCATGTCTGTCTATCTGTTCCTTCCGTATATGACAGTTATTTTACTCGAAGACTACGGGTAGGATCGCGTGCCACAAGAAATTTATGACTCAATTCAACAATCAGCGAAACGCTTAACTAGCTGACGATAAGGTGCCGGCGAGTGATTGCACCTGTCTATTTAGATAGCTGCCGATAGATACTTTCACCTGGCCCCAATTTCTTTAAAACAATAATGATTTAATTTTATTCATATTTAAATAAAAAATCAGATATATCTAAAAGTAGATCCTTATATTTATGTTTTATCATTATAATATATCATTCATATATATCATTCAAATAAATAACTGTAAACTGTAAACGCAATTGGTTGAGGGTTCGATCCCCCTCGACGAAATGAAATATTTATTGAAATTTATATTTCCATTTCTTCGTTTCCAGTTTCCTCTGCCTAAAACTAGGTTTCCTCTGCCTACCCTACTATCTACAGGATCTAAAGCTGCTGATAGTTTAGTCAGTTATATACAATTCAAAGGTAGGCACACAAGCAGAGAAATCTCAACGTTTAAAAATGTCCCACGGGAGTCTGGAAATGTATTCTCATGCATGGGAATACAATCGCACAAAACATACATCACGAAAACAAATTAAACCTCTCGCATACATTTGCAAAACTTTTAAAGCGTAATGTTGTATGTAAATACATAATTCTCTCGAGCAATACAATGTATTGTGCTGGCTTATCGCTTAGTTAGCATTGTATGATATTCAGACTTTTTGTATTACTCGTTAAATGCATTTTCTTATTTTATTTTTTCTATAATAATATCTTATATCTAGTCTTATATAGGAAAGCCTCGGTGGTTTTTAATAGTTAGTCTCTAACATTATTTTTTAATCACCATTGATTATGAATATTTTCAAGGTGTCCTCACCATACTCAATAAATTTTGCTATCCTAATTTTCATTAGTTTAACTCATGTAATACAGTACGAAGATTATTCGTTATAACATATTCTAATGTTAAATTCATAATTATGCAATTGAAGTTTTAATAAAATACTCTTATATAAATTTTCATTTCTATCTTCCTACAATTTCTTTTAAAAATAGAAGAAACCTTTATTTATTCATAGCTTCTTAAGCGTCAGAACTTAGCAAAAAAAAACTTTTATTATCTCTTAACTCTTATACTTACTAATAATGAGCGTTTACACTATATTTTTTCAATTATCATTCATTTTTCAATCATTTCAATCTATTGTGTTTACCAGGGTCATTAAGGACTTTTTAGTTTATTTAATCAGACATTGAATGTTAAGTGTGGGGAATCGAATTTTAAAACACCAGGCTGAGGTTATAAAAATATAGTAGACAATAGGATATGTACGAGTATGTATGTATGTTTATCTTGCTATAATTATTATATATTTTAAAGATGTGTAAAAAATACGGAACGGAGTATCTTTACCATCTACTTACTCTTCTATATGCCGGATTTACCGGGAAGCTAAAAAAAACATCTTCATATAGAGGCCGTGGCGTACGATTGTAGGTTCCCATTAGGAGGAATAAAATATTTAACATTTTCATTTTTTTTCCTGTTTTCGCTCTGGCAACGATTCAAAGCATGGCCTTGAGTTCCACCACTCAACTCGCAATGCCCCAAGATTTCGGTGGAAAGTGGATAACGAAAATGTCTTAATGAAGAACTAGGTTCCAAGGTTTCCTTTGCGAATGGTCAACAGCTTTATGATTGTGTCAATTTTTGTTGTGTCTGAATGTATTGGACCTATAAATTTTCCATTCTATCGCAATGTAAAGCGAATATATCAAAAAATCTAACTCTAGCTGCTGAACTCTTATAGAGTGAAACATAACCTATTTCACAACGTCAAGCACAGGCTATATAGAAGTATTGCAATATGTTTGTAGAAAGAATGGCAAAAATATAGTTTAAATCTTAAATTTATTTTTTCTAGACAATTATAAGTAACTATAAAATAATAAGAATCAAAAGTACCATATAACTTATCTGGAGAAGGTGTCGCAAAGATCATTAAATTCATCTTATATTTTTCATGGCCATTACAGTCACGACTAAGTATCTTATTGTAAGCGTATTTGTTAATACAAAAATTGAGAGGTAATAAGAATAAAGTATTATTTTCAAGTCCTATAAAATCAACTAACCTATTTAATTATCTATTTTCAATGAACAAACCTAATCTTTAATTCCATTTATTATTATTCCAGTCATAACTGAACTAAAATAAAAAACAATATTTAAAAACCAAACCAACTGACAAATGAGTCCATTATTTAAAAATGATACCCAAATTCCATAAATTCCATAAAAATATAACTCACCCAGCCTTACATCATTATGGATAAGTTCACATAAAAGTTCAGGTCATATAATACAGTAACAGATGGGCACGTATTATGAAAACTGAGTAAATCTCGTGGCACTAAGTCGCTCGTGGCACTACTGCAAGCCCCCAATTTCTGGTTGAACAATCCTTCACACGGCACATTGGCCTTGTCCACCACATTCGAGAGCAATTTGCTGTCGGATATCAGATTAATGTAACTACTTTTATACTGGTGGAATGGCCGCTTGACTTAGATGTATTGCCTAGTTTATAAAGCTGTTTATTATAATAGTTGTTTCTTTTTTTCGGTGAAAATCCCTTTTTTATTTTGAAGGTGTATATTTAAATGCATTTTTATTTTATTTTCGTTTTTATTTTATAAGAGAGGTACGATTTAATAGTTAGTTATTGGTTTGTGGCATTATATTTAGAAGACAGTTAACCAGAGTTGAATGTTACTTTTTTTGTACCTTCACACTGTATGCACATAGCAGGATAGGTAGAGAACCTGGGATCCTAGTATAATGACACTCCGTTCTCATCAAGACACTTCCGTCCCCCCACTTTTCGCCAAATTCTAGCAAAACTCAACGCCGCGCTTTGCCCTTATAATATTATTAATAAAAAATATACAATATATTTATAGTAGTCATTAAATTTATCTTATCCATTAATATTATTTATGGAATTGTTGTTGGGGATTAATAATTATTTTATTGTGTAACTGTATTACAGTAATAATTGTAATAAGTACAATGAATATATTATATATTTTTAATTAATATTATAATATTAATATAACATACATTCATATTACTTTTAACAACACAATATAAAATATTAATCAATCGAAATTTCCAACCACAATTCCATTTACAGTTCTACTATAAAATATTAGGTTACAGCGCAACTACAAACAGGAATAGGATTTTAAGACCTTTCGAGGAAATGAGATTGCACTCACGTGTAGCACCTGCATCACCTTATTTTAATAAATACATCAGTACCAGCAGCCTGTTATACATAATTATGTTCATATTAAAATATTTAGAACTAAATAATTTTAGTTCTGTTTTTAATAAGTATTTCACCCACTCTCTTATTTGCCGTTTCAATAAAATGAAATGTTTAAATTAAATAATGTACTACAATAAATAAAAATACAACTTTTGATTTGTATTACTCTACATGCTTGTAAGATACCGAAAATCGAAGAATTAAGCTGAAGAAATAAAAACAAATATATGAAAAACTTATAAAATTATCAAAAAAAGTTCATGTTTCCTCAAATAAATAGTCCACGCTAAATATTAACAAATTTCTAAGTGTCCTCGAGCTGAGTCTCACCTTGTTCTAGTTCTGTTCCCGTGTAGCACCCTTTACAATGCCTAGTTGACTGAAAAGTATAATTTTATATTTTATTAGGGCGGCTGTTGAAAATGCACTTTAAACAAGAGCAAAAGCTGTACTTTTATTTCATTTTATAGATACATTTATTATAATTGTAAAGGAGTACTTAAAAACTTAAATTCTATAACGTCTATTTTTATGTTTTTAGGAATTGGAACTAATATCGTTATAAACAATTTTAATATATTATTTCACAGGCCTTGAAAATAGTGGTAATAATTCATCGATATAGAATAAATATATTTAAGCTATACATAAGAGACCAATAAAGACATGTGTGTGACATTCATCTGGACCGAAGTCAGTTGAACAAACTGGCAATAGAATAGATTTCCCAGGAGAGCTCTATATGAATTTCCATGGTTTATTTGTGCTGATATATTGGCGAGACTAATTTAATAGTAATATGCGTTTCAAGGTGTACGCTGTCGAGTGTTAAATTAAATTAATACAGATCTTATCCGCTTTTTTTTTTTTATTTATTTCTATCAAATATCCATACAACTATATATTTACATTGATGAAGGCACTACAAAAAACCACGAAGGTTTGTCTC
>JAEBDU010006260.1:0-11048 GCA_016802625.1 Heliconius numata | reverse complement strand
CAATCTTTAGTAGTCGCTTTGTCTTTTTTTTATTAATTTTCTTTTTCTGTTCCAACTCTTTTATGTCATTTTATATATTTATGTAGGTATAGTAATATTGATTAATGGTATGTATATTTGTATGTAGTTTATTATTATTATTAACATTATATTAAAATACCGCACCCGAATCATTTCTTTTAACATCCCCTACATTCAAGGGTTTCTGGTAGAGATCTCTATTAGAGATAAGTTATCCATTGTACACATTTTTTCTGTTATCATGTTTTCTGTACTTTCTTTATTGTGTGGTACATAAATAAATGAGAAAAAAAAGAGACTTTCTACTTTAACGCAACTGGAAGTGTGCAGGTTTTTTAAGTTAGAGAGTATGCATACAGTCTTAACTACATATTAGACTATCGATCCTCACAATTTCAGCTTTGCTAAAATGATGTAGGTCTGGGGGTCCTGGGATCTCAGTCTATTAATGTCAATATTTGTCAATATTTCTATGGCAAAATGTCACGTGAAATGTAAACGTCTCTTTGTGCATCTATATTATTAAATCTAAAAGCCACAAACTTCTATAATATTAATAAAGTGTTGTGTATTTGTGACTTACTAAATATGCCTTCTATAAGACGGTGGACAAATTTAGGCAAAAGAATCTAATCGTGCTCCCAGAACGTGAAGATTGCAATGAACGTGAGCACGATAGTTGACTGATAATGGTGCAAATTTGAATCGAGCTGCTTTTTGTTACGATATATCAATTGATGCCAGCAGTGCCTACAGCTGTGTTGCTATTGGATCTATAAACTCAGCTTGCCAATATTGTAAGGTTATTATAAAAACTCAGTTTGCCAATCAATTTGGTGGCGTAATGATTTTATTATGAGGATTGCCAGTGGTTCCACGTTCAATGCAAGCTGGTGAACTGAATTCATGTTTAAAGAAATCCTCCTCGAAATTGTGGAAACATGTCAAGGTATTACATTTAAGCAAGTATATGCGTGTCATGTTGCAAAATTATCAATCTGGAGATATATTCTCTAAACAACTCATTGATATTGGTAATGGCAAACTTCCTATATATGCGATGACTGGCTGCATCACCTTTCCTGATAGTTTTTGTCAGTTAACGTAATCAAAAGATGAACTCATTCATAAAGTGCTTCCAAATGTTGCTGAAATGTTGCTGATTATTTATTCCATAATTGGTTGAGCGAAAGAGCTTTACTGGCTGCCAAACACACTGATGTAAATGAATTAAATATAAATTTTCAAGATGGCATTCCTGGCAAAATAAGGACACATAAGTCAGTTGATACGGCAACTAATGAAGATTATGTCGTGAACTATCCACCGGAATTTTTAAATTCACATGATTTGCCAGAATTGCTGCCTCACAACCTTCAATTAAAGCTTGGATGTGTAGTTATAATGTTGCGAAATATTAACCAACTGAAACTTTGTAACGGCACACAATTAGCGATAAAAATATGATGAATAACCTAATAGAAGCAATCATATTGAAAGGAAAGTATAAAGGAGAAGACGTTTTGATACCCCGCATCCCAATGATTTCACCTGACATACCATTCGAGCTTAAAAGACTACAGTTTCCAGTACGGCTTGCTTTCGCAATGATTATAAACAAATCCCAGGGCAGTTCTTAAGTGTTTGTGGTATTAATATAGAAAACTCATGTTTCTCGCATGGTCTATTGTATGTTGCCTGTTCCCGTGTTGGAAAACCATCTGCTCTGTTTGTTTACGCGCCAGATAACCAAACAAAAAATAACGTGTACCATAAAGTACTACAATGAAAATGAAACTGAATTTAGAATAAGTAAAAATAAAATAAAATATAATAAGTAGGCACCATAATAAGATATCGGAGTTGTTATTTTTATTATCATTTTTAATGAATATTATAAGAATTAAAAATTATTTAAGTTTTTATTTTTTTTATCTTACTAGCTGACCCGGTGTCGCGAATAGCAGAATACATATTTAAAAAAAAATCGACTGTTAGGCGATACGAAGTTCGCGGGTCTGCTAGTGTGAAATATATATAGCAAACTGTAACACGTCCTATCTAAACTATCGTTAAGTTTTAGTGCAAGGCGATTTTAAGTACAACACAAGTACTCGTACATACACACTACACTTAAGTACTTAAGGTAGCGCTGTAAAATGTATGATGAAAATATTTTAACCGTCTAGGAAAATGACGTGTCGGGAAAGAGATTTTTCACGGGATTAAAAATTCTTTCTAAACTACGTAATGGTTTCTTGTAACGTATACATATACGCTTTCATTATTTTATATATAATATATATGGGGTGTAATATAATTCACATTTAATTTAAATTATGATCAATTGTAATTTTTTTTATTATATAACAAGTTTATCAAAAGGAATTCATGGTTGGAGAAAACGTATTTGGTAATTTTCCATGTCTCTGTAAATTAAGTTAAAAAGATATCTTTTACAACTTTAAACTGCAAAGTTAATTCCACACTCCACATATAAAAATTTGAACGTTCGTTTGAATTAAAAAAATTACATTTTTTTTTTTTCAGTTTCACGCCGTATGTCGCATGTAGCAGAGACAGAGGGAGCCTAGTGTTAAGACACTTCGCTCTCCACTTCCCGCCGAATTCTGGTAGAGATTCATTGAGTGTAGATTGACGAAATTTAACGCCGCGCTTTGCGTCGAAACTAGAACGAAGAAATGAATATATTCAATTTTTAAAACCAAAAAAAATTTATGTCCTGTCGCGTCCACACTAGCCTCATAAAAGCAAGAAAATATATTTTTAACATTATTTTCTAAAGGAAAAGACTATTCAATTTAATGTAGAAGAATCCTCCTTTTACTTTAATAAAATGTGATTCATGTCTAAAGACAACTCACTTATATTCCACCTTTTCCTTTGTTTGAGTTTTTTAAAACACGAATATAGGTACTACAAGTTTATAGAGGCTCTCATGAAATGACACCTAAGGGCGTCTTAGGAGCCCCAACAAACGTCCCGTGAAATTGAAACGGTTGGGCCTTACCGAACTATTGCGCCTTCCACCATACCTTTTGATTTTATCTTTATTTCATCTCTATAAAAAAATGTTGCTTTTCTAAATAAGCATAGTTAATGTTTATATTAGAAGATTGTGTATGGGAAGTGACTTAAACAAGTCTTCACATAAAAATAATTGAGGTCAGTCGTGAGCACACAGGAGCACAAAGTGTGACTGTACGCGACGGGTTGCAGGTTCGATTCTGATTCGAGGAAACGAAATATTTAATATTTTATTTTTTTCGCTCTGGTGTCGAGGCAAACCCCGGTGTTGAGTTCCTCCACTCACTACTCAATGCCTCCGGAACTCGGCGGAAAACGGAACGGAGTGTCTTTACATTGGGTTTTTTCTGCCTACCATGCTAAAAAGTATAGGTTAATTTATTATAAAGGTTGTTGTTTCTTTTAGCTTTGTAAATATTATTCATTTCCCGTTGTCTTTTTCCTAGCCTTTGCATACAATTAAATTATAAAAAAAAAGCTAAACATATAAGCACTGAACAGAAGAGAACTAAGAAATTATAAACACCGACCGACAGTTTCTATATAGTCGTTATAAATTTATCCGTATTTTATGAATTTTTAGTAAGTAAACTTGTCGAGAACGAGATGAGCATGCCGCTTATCCGTGCGATTATACGAAAGCACGTAGTAGGGATTTGTTAGATATAAAACTTAGAACATTCCACTGTATAACAGACAATATGAAACATTTTAATAAACATACATAAATTACTTAGGCCTAACTTAGCATAAACTGAAAGTATATATAAGTTCATACGAAATATGTAGTATCCTTTATAATATTGTATTTTTTAAAACAAATAATAATATTTAAAATCCTAAATGTGATGTGTTCCGCCACAATTTGTTCGAATATAGCTGGGAAGTGGAGAACGGAGTGTCCTAAATCTATATTCTCTAGCCTTTACCTACCCTTATTTGCAAGACTAAACATAAAGCACGAATCTAAAATAAATAATTAATCTAAAAAAAACATTAGAGAATAAGAATTGAAATAAAAAGTTTTTAATTACACTTTTATTCTTACAGTTTAGCACAAATGCTTGTTTTACTTTTGTTAACGCGGGATTTCAGATATTTCTCGCTTCACTACTTTTCATCTCTATTGTGTAAAAGCAACCGCCATAAATTTCAAGTGTCGAGAAACTAAAAGATTCCATAGTGAATGATTAAATTATTTTTTCTTTCTTTAATATTTCAGTATAATAATATATTTTTGTGCTATGTTTTTTTGTAAATGTAATTTTTCTTTAAATATTTTCAATTTTAGTTTATGTTAAGTGTGACATGTATTCATTATATTCAATTCAAAATACAAAAAGACATTATTATATCCATAAAAGGTTTGTTTAAAGCCAGCCTTAGAGCAGGAGCATAAACGTATAACTGTAAACTGTAAACGTGGGTTTGATTCCCATCCGAGGAAAAAAATAATTATTTAATATTTTCATTTCTTTGCTCTGATATCGACGCAAAGTGCAGAGTTCCGCCACTCGATACGTTATGCCTCCAGAATTCGATGATCTTAACACTACGCTCTCTCTAATTATCCTGCTACATACAAAAAAGGGTTTTATTAAAAGCTTTAATTTGTATTTTTTTAAAATAAGTTTAGACATTTATTTTGTACAACGTATTGGATACAGGGCTCTCCGGGTGTGTGTAATATAAAAATGTCGACGGAAAAAGCTTTTACTGCCGGTTATTTCTACAGGGAACTGTAAGCAGCCGTACATGTGCTATCAGGTTGGGTATAATATTTGCTGCAGCGTTTAAATACACACATATTCCATGTAAATGTATATTAGAAACTAAGAAATATAACATTTAATATAAATTATAATATTTTTGTGTTTTTTTTTATATAGCAAAGAGATGTATAGTCCAACCCTATTTATAGGATAGTCAATATATATTCAGTAGAAGAATTGAATTTGCTACAATTTAAAAATCACCATAGTGACTTAGTGGCAGAATCCGACTTTAAGCAATGGTTGTGGGTTCGAAATAACGTTTACTAATTAACATATAACATTATTGCTATATTAAGCAATGACAATGGCTAAAATTGAATATTGATCATATAAGGTGGTTTTGAACTTACATACATTAATTTAAAAAAAAACATTATGTTTATTAAAATATATTGTACTAAATGTGTAACCATTTAGCAACTTTTATAAAATTGTTCAGTGTCTGAACTGTTAAATCCTCTCGCATTCATTAGTTCCGTTCTAACTACTATTTATAATCCTCTGTCAGTTCAGTGAGGCAATACAGTGTCAAAACAGTTTTAATTTACTTTTTTTAGCTCACACTGTATAGCAGGGTAGGCAAAGGGAACCTAGAGTTAAGACACTCCGTTCCCCATTTTCCACCAAATTCTAAGGACATCGTGAGTTAAGTGGCGGAACTCAACGCCGCGCTTAGCCAGACGAAGACCACCAGAGCTAAGTAATGAAAATATCAAATATTTAATTTTCTCGAATGAGAAAATGACACGCTTGTGCTTGTGCGCTTTTCACCAAATACATGCATTAGGTAGGTTTGTTACTTAATTAAATTATACTTTAAAATAATAATTATATTAAAAATCCTTTAAAAAACAAACAAGAAACAACAAAGAAAATTAATTCGCCAAATTATTTCTTCTATAGCGCGGCGTGAAACAGGCTCTAACGCAAAGATTTGTTTTCCTTAACGAAGCGTCTCAGGGCGCCTCTTTATAATGCATTTATGATTTATTACGTCAGATGCTAGCAAGCAACAGCAGAGAGTTTAACGCCTTTTACCTGGTATAAAACTTTGTCTCCTGCTGCTTTCTCATATACTAAGTACAGCGCTTCTTAATTATTTTAGTAAATTGTATTAAAACTATTTTTTATTTGTTGACAGGTACGTTAAAATTCTTCTGTCTACTATTTTTTTAGCATCACACTGTGTCCACTGACTTCTGGATGCATTTCGTATTGAATGGCGGAACTCAACGCCGCGCCATCAAAGCGAAAATGAAAATATGAACTATTTCATTTACTCGATTGAGAATCTAACCCACAACCTTGTTTCTAGTAAAAGTTGCTAAAAATTTGAAATAGAGATTTCTAGTAAAAGTTGCTAAAAATTTGATTAGATTTTTATTTTCATTCAATTCAACAAAATGGCGAAAAAAATGCGGAACAATTGCGAAATCTCGCGTGCCCATAAGATAAAAGACGTGACGTCATACTCTTGTAATTCAAGTGACATTTCTTATGAGTCTGACACTCCGAAATCTGAGATTAAATTCATGCCCCGAGGTACCGTTCGTTCAGAATAAAGGCGCATCGTCCACGGTCTGGGCGAAGAATGAAAAATGGAAGTATTATCCCGATTCCACTTGTCAACTGACATAAGGATAGTTTTTCCAGGCCCCGGTTTGTTCGTGTTGTTTGAACAGTTTTATTGAAATAACATTTCTCTATGTTGAGAATTTAAGGATGATACTTTTATCTACAATTAATATTGTATGTAATATAATCGATATTTTTTTTTTATAATTAAAACAAAATTAAATCGTTATCTGTTAATTCTAACGAATAAAATAACAGGACAATATAAAATATTCATAAACAAAGATATTGTGATAGTCCTCCACCCCAGCAATTACGCGGTGATATTAAAACTTAATTAAAATTTGTTTATCACGGCTCGAAAGCGATTAAAACTTTAAACGAAACTGCGCTGATGTAGATCGCCTTCACGGAACGAGGTTATTTACGTAAATAGTGGTTGGACCCTTTTTGCTTAGATGACATTGGATGAAATAAATCTACTAATATGACGTTATACATAGGTTCAATTTTTAAAAAGTTGTGCTTAGTATTTAGTATATTAAGGTGTGGCAAATATGAACAGGTATACCCTGAGCGAGGATACCTTCGTTCGAAGAGCTGTCATCTCCATCCACAGTTGTAACCCTAAAATGTCTATTAAATAGGTCCATCCTAAAATCTTATAAGGGGCCATAACATTGATCCACTTGTACGGAGTGCATATGTTAATAACAACCAGTAAATCTTTTTCAGAAATATTTCAAAAAAGTACTAAAAAGAAAATTATTTATTGTACCTTTGAAAATATCTTAGAGTAAAATGATATAACAGAGTTATATATACAACTAGCGACCCCCTTGCGGCTTCGCCCGCTTTTACTACTGGATTATTCATATAATGTATGTTTGCAAAGCACTTAAGATAATGTGAAAATTAATTACACTCTAATGCAACCCGCATTTTCGTAGTTTCAATAAGGATTTTCCAATTGTTTTACTCGGCAAGGATTTTTTAGTAGGTACCGTAATTTTAAATCTGTGCTACTAATCTTTTCAAGTACTTATTAAAATATATTTAAATGACTATTTTTAGATAGTTAAATGACTATTTTTAAACGGAAGAAATTATAAACAAAAGTCTACCTACTAATAACTACTACAAAAATATCGCGCTGAAATAATACATTCAACTCCAATTATCCAATACGTGCAAACGCATCTAAGTCTTCGTTGCTATGCCTCTATATCGGGCGGGTTTTTTTTTTCGAGCTTGTGGTTAATGCTGAAGAGGGTATTCTGTCCCTGATGAAAAGCAAGCACTACGTGGCTGCATATGAGGAAAATTAAATAGAATGCATTGACCGGGAATCGAACCCGGGCTGCCCACGTGGCAGGCGAGCATTTTACCACTGAACCACCGATGACTGCTCATGACGCGCTTGTATAAGCAAAACGTCGCGGAACGCATGGCGAGTGTGCGAGCCGTTTCGCAGCAAGGATGTTTTGATATTTTAACAATTTCTAAAGTACCTATTAAAATGAAAAACAGTAAAAGACAGTTTTGATCTACATTAAATGGCCAACGTAACTAATATATTTATTTATATGCTGAGAGTAAGGGATAAGTAAAACTTGAGTCGGCACAGCTGATGAGTCAACGGCGGGATGTGTCATTAATTAAATGCGTTTTTCTCTAAAACTATTCGCAATTTCGAAATAGTATAAGAAGCAAATTTTATCTTCGTTTAACGTAGAAAATTAATAAAGTATTTTAAAGGATAAGGATTAATACCATTATGGAAAAATATCCCTCACAATAAAAAATATATTGAAATTACTATTTTTAGACAGAAATATGATCACTACACGTTATCTTTAAAAGATAAAAATATGCTGTCGCGGACTTTTTTGTAGATCTTATTAAGAGGAACAATACTCCAGTACATAATTTTCATGTAGTACTTACCATTAAAGCAGCGCATGCGCGAAAGTGTCCCAACGGGTAGGACTTTATACACATTTATCGTATTTATGTTAATTTACATAAGAATGTACAAATAATAAACTATATATAAACCTTCCCTGAGAAATACTCGATCTAATGGTGAAAACCGCATAAAAATCCGATGGGTGGTTTAGAAGAAGAAGAGTTAGAAAGTTCAGACAGACACGAAAAGCGACTTTGTTTTATAAGATATAGGATATCTATATTTACTGTAACGTAATAGGAATCATTTTAATTACATTTCAATACATTTGTAAAATTTTAAGGCCTGTTTATAGCAATTTTTTCATCCCTCATAAAGCATTGTAGGCAGAGTGAACCTGGGAACCAGAAAGAGAAAATATTAAACAGGATTCGAAGCCACAACCGTCGCACGCTTAAAGAGTTCGTCGTGCGCCATGACAGCCTCTATGTTATGTTCTTACTGCTATTCGATTTTATACTTTCCTCCAATAATAGTAGCTATACGTTAATTTATAAATTAATTGTAAAAAATAATTCTCCATAAATCCTAATTTAATCTACCAATAATAAGTTAATTATTTCCAATCACTTATTATATTAAAATGTATATTTTCAAATAAATTCTTATCCACACTTCTGCTAATATTATTCCGTTCATTTTACAGGGGTAACAATATCCCAAGGAGGCCATCAAATAAAAGACCTTCTATGCATAGATAAAGGACGTTCGATTGTCGTCAGCTAAATTGAATTTTTTAAAGGTCGAATCTTACAACGAATACATAATTTCACTTCAAATATTCCTTTTTCCGTCAACTTCATAAAGAATTGTACGACTTGCTTATTGCTATTATTTGTATATAACTTAATTGCAGCTTTACGCTTATATCCCGCATCTAGGGTAGGCAGAGGGAACCTAGTGTTAAGAAATTCCGCTCCCCACTTTCCGCCAAAGTCTGGAAGCATTGCGTGTTGAGTTGCGGAACTCAATGCAAAGGTTTCGACACCAGAGCGAAGAAATGAAAATACTAAATATTTAATTTCCTCAAGTGCAAATCGAACCCACGACCTATCGTTTACATTCACACGCTACGACCTCATATGCATTTGTACATAAAAAGGCAATTCCTTTAGTCTTTTTAATTTTCTTAATTAGCTACATAGTCGGTGCTCTCGTGGTGGGACAACAGACGGCAAACGAGAGCGGCGCACATTCAAAACACGGCGCATCAAGAGCTGAGTCAACCAGCCGCCGCCCCCTATTTGCACGGTATGAATCTGAAAGGTCAACTTTGCGTTCACAGACATTCAATTTATCTATCGGGCTTTTAGTTCATATCCATTGTGTGGGTGTTTTTAATTAGTTAGTTTAATAATGACAAAAATATATATTGGGCTTAACAAATATTTAATAGGACAGTGAGAAATACCACTAGGCACTTATAAGTAGTGGGTATTTATTTTGTATTGATATTAAATATGAAAATATTATAATTTAAGATCGTTTGATAATTTTAATATGAAACGTACAATTACCTATATGATAACAAATATTCACCAAATCCGAATAACAAGCAATAAATGCTTAAAATGAATAAGATCATTGATGCAACATTCATGGCGCTTTTGGAATCTGAATGCGCATTGTGAGGATTGTGGGTCCATGACGAAATGTCTAAAATCTGTATATAATTTAATAACTGTTTGGAAGGGTACTTAATGAAAGAAAAACTAAGTGATTCATCTGCTTTGTAAAATACATATATATATTAGCGGCCCGCCCGCGGCTTCGCCTGCGTGAACTACGTTATTATTAATTTCTGTCTCCATGAGTACCTACGTTCTATATGTGACGTCCATGCAAAATTTAAGACTCCTAGCATTTGTAGTAACGAAGTTTCTTACAAACTTTCAACCCCAAAAACAACCCCTTAGAAGTCGAATATTCTATAAATGACTCCTATGCAAAATTTGAGATACCTAGCACATGTAGTTTCTGAGATTTCGTGATGAGGGAGTGACCTTTCAATTTTATATATACAGGGTGTCCCAGGAAGCAACGATAAAACGAAAACAGGTGATAGACCAAGCCGTGACAGTTATGAGAAAAATATAAAAAAAAATCTGTGTTATGTATTTTTCATATTATATTGATTTAAAAAAATATCGGAAAAACCGACACCCTGTGATGATTTTTCAAATCCTAAGACTACAAATATTACTCTTTTTTCATTTTTTTTTCTATAATGTAATCATGAGTAACCCTTCTGTGAATTACAGTTTAAGATTGGAACATACCTGCATTGGTTTTCAATAAAATGCCGTGTTTTTGCCAAACATTAAATTCAAAATATTTAGTACACCCAACTTTAACCGACTGTGCTATAAAAAAAATGTACTACACTGTTTTTGCAAGTAACATTAAAAGTTGGCGCATTTAATCTGGATTCCGAAATGGTACGATACTTGCTGGATTACTTCTTTGTTGAAGAGAGAAAAATCGAAATACACGATAATCGGGATGACTTTCAACGTTTTGGTATCTTTTCCGATACATTCTAGCTGCAGCATTAGCATTACATAACCATTCTCCATGAATGAAATGCATATTGGCAATGTGTCAAAGACCGAGTATATGGCCTGCGAGAGCCCGGACTCGAGCACTATCCTTATAAGTCC